>WUAT03121897.1:0-12564 GCA_010015005.3 Ulmus americana | reverse complement strand
GGGACCAACAACAGGTGAAACAAACTGGGCAAGGAAGAATTATGCCCGACAAGCAAGGACATATCCTTTCCCACATCATATTAACTTCACTAGCCATAAAGAAAAGATACCCGGTCTTTGTAATGACTCCATCGTCTTCACGGAAGATGAAGCACACGGTCTATGGCACCCTCATATGGACGCCATCGTGGTAACCTTGCACATTGCTAGGCGAAAGGTGTATCAGATTTTAATTGACAATGGGAGTTCTGCTGACATACTATTCAAGTCAACTCTGAATAAAATGAATTTGATCGGAGCAAAGATTGAACCAACAGCTTCATCCCTTTTTGGGTTTACTGGGGACAGCGTGTCATCAGAAGGAATGCTAAATCTTTCAATCGAACTCAGATCTAGTCCTTGCCAACATATCCAAGCTGTGGATTTTGTTAATGTCGATTGTCCATCTCCATATAATGCCATCATCGGCAGTCTGACGCTTAACAAAATTCAGGCCGTGACTTCAACCTATCATCTGTTAGTCAAATTTCCCACAATCGGGGGGGATAGGTGTCATGCGAGGGGATCAGACGAAGTCTAGAGAAATTTATGAAGCAGCCAATAGATCAGCCCAAGTTCAAGGAATAAGAAATTCTGCTAAGTCTCGTGATGATACCCCAGCAACTAATATTCCAAATGAAGGCGAGTCAATCACTAAGTCTGAAAACACTGGGACGGCTGGTATCCACGGTGTCAATACCATTCACTTCGGGGACTTTCAACGCGGAAAGGTATATGGCCATCAACACCGAAGTGGAAAAACTCCTCAAGGCCAAATTCATCAAAGAGGCCAACTACCCTGATTGGATAGCAATGGATAAGTTGAGGCCGTCAACAAGACGATCAAGCAAACTCTAAAAAATAAGTTAGAAAAATCAAAAGGAGCTTGGGTTGACGAAATCCCCCTCGTGCTATGGTCCTACAGAACAAGCTTTCGAGCTACAACTTGTGAAACTCCCTTTTCATTAGCCTATGGAGTTGAAGCTTTCATCCCGATTGAAATCAGTTTGCCAACATTTCTCATCGACAACTTCAATGAAGAAAGTAATGATGTCTTGCTAGCTCTTGCCACTGATTTGCTTGAGGAAAGAAGGAAAATGTCACAAGTCCGGGCTGCTGCCCTCCAACAAACTACAGCTCGGTACTACAACAGTAAAGTCAAGCTTAGACACTTCACCAAGGGAGACTTAGTCCTAAGAAAAGTCTTCCTTAACACCAATGAAAAAGGAATTGGTGTCTTGGGTCCAAACTAGGAAGGGCCATACCCTGTTCGTGCCATCATACGCTTGGTAACTTATGAAATAGAAACACTTTAAGGTCGTGTTCTCGGCAACCCGTGGAACGCAGAGCATCTACGTCATTACTATCAATAATTTTTTGTTTTTTCCTTGTTTATTTTTGATTCCATGTATTTTTACACTGTGTGATCATGGATGCAATAAATAAAAGAATTATTCAGCACATTTTTATTTTTATATAGCTTTATTTCCTTTGTAAATACATTGCTTATGATAAGCCTACTCGACAATTCTAAAATCAAGTCTTAGAAATTTCGAAACGTTTCTAACACTTCGGGGGGTACGATACCTCGTTACACTTAACGCCATCCTACATATTGCAATAATAATAAAAATTAAAAAAAACTAAGTAAAAATTCACTAAGTGTATTTTACTTCTAGAATCATCATGGACGGATGATGCACGTCTCTAACCATTGATGTGGATACTCAAAATCCAAACTTAATTTTCACAACTAAGCTAGCATGTTACAATTCGAGGATATCTCTTAGTTGGAACACCCAACTTTCAAAGAGTTACCTTAGTCAGAAAATAGCTACACTTGTCGTATGTTACAACTTTGAAAAATTCTTTCATCTGTTCAATATCACTTCCGAGTTTACCGTGGCTGGAAACAATTTCCTAACTATTGGTTTATAAGTGATGTTGCGAAAAAAGTTATTAAAACTTTACAAAAAAAAAATGAAGTTAGAAAACAACTAAAATTCTAAGTATAACTTAGAATTGCCACTTATTTTGAATAAACTCACACCTCCAAGGCACGAAGCTAAGATTGTAGACACGGTCAAGCAACGAAGAGCTTGAACAACTAAACAGCTCGGCCAAATGTCTCAAGTTGACGATGGCTTAATCAAAAGATTATGTCAACAATTGTCCAGTTTTCATCAAATAAAAATAAAGTATGAAACATAGCAGAAAGAAAAATGTCATCCATTAGAATATCAAGTGTCAAAAGAGAATGATTACGCAAGATCCCAAAGGCCAAAAGAAAGACATCAAAATAAAGCTAAGGATAGACTGGTATGACACTCCACGTCACTGTGCTACGTCTAATCATCGTTGTCAGAGCTATTTGAGCCCTCATCATTGTCTCCTTCCTCAAACCACTCATGACACGGCACCAACTCAGGATGCCTCTTGAGGGTGTTTTCCTTGAACTAGAGGGCCCCAGCCATCTTAGCCTTCTCGATAACCTCCTCAAGCTTGGCATGATGCCTCTTTTTTGCCGCTTCTTCTCAAATTTGAAGAAGATGGATATTCTCGGCAAGCTGTTTGTTTTTCTCTATCAACTCATGTAGTTCTCTCTCTTGAGAAGAGATCTTCGAATCCTTCTCCTGTTCCAGAGTCACATACTACGCCTTCAAATCAGATATAGTCTGATTACGGCGTCCCAACTGCTCTCGAATCCCATCGAAGGTTGCCTTGGTAACATAACTCAGAGCAAACATCTGAAAGAAAGAACAAAGAACAAAGTATTAGAAAGAATTTATGAAACAAGACTTTGCATAATCAATCAATAACAGAAAATGGTGATGAGTATTTACCTTAGTCATGGACTCATAGAGATGACCGCACACATCGGTACTAGCTGTAACGTTATCAGGGTCATAACCCAAGCTGCCAAGGTTTGCTGCAGAGATGACATCTTAGAAGATAAGTGAAATCCGTTATGGTCCACAGTATTGCCGGGGGTGGGAGTGATAGGCATATGAGAATGAGGTGGCTCGACACCACTGTTATTGCCCACTGTAGAAATGGTCCCAGCAGCTACTGAAGGATTCTCGATCCCCTTAGTCCTTGTCGAACTCTCCCCGAAAGTCTTCTCTGAAGGCTGGACCTTGGAAGATTTCATCTTCTTCCTTTTCTTCAATGCCTCATTGACCTTGTTACAGTCCAAGTAAAAGTCGATCACCATGGCACCCCTCTTCTTGCTCATACCTGAAAAGAAAGAAGAAAAAGTTAATAAAATTTCTAAGAAAGAAAAACCATGAGAGTTCACAAATCATGCTCCATAAAAATGAGCCTACCCTCACTCCTCGACCCAAGGTCAAGGCTATTTGTCTGCATGGCGCTATCCCCCTCAATAGAAAAAAGAGATACTGCCCCATCAGTGACCAACTCATCACCAACTGATCCCCCAACTACATAGTCAATCACACTGGAAGTACCATGCCTCAAAGAGTCAGGGACCTTAGCCCTATCACGGAAAGCAAGAGGGACATCAAAACTACCCCGTGGATGAGTTGGCTCCAAACCAGTGTTGTGAAGGGCCAACTTCAAAGTCAAGAGTAACCAAAATCTACACCACTCCAAAACAGACATGGCCAAGGCAAGATTAGACTCCTGCTGAGGAGTTAGCTTCACATCAGGCCACTTAATCCTCCCTTGGAGGTGGTTGAACACTTTTTCCGAAGCATCCAACAAGTATACACCATTGGGTGATTGCCAGACACCGTCAACCCAAAACCATTTCTTCCTCCAATGTTTGTTTGAAGACAGGGCACCTACAAGCAAGTCAATATCCTTCCTATGGCTTAGATAAAACACCCCGTAGTTCTTGTTCACACAACCAATAGCCGGATGACTCTTCATAATGTAGATGTATCTCAACTCAGAAATCAAAGACTCACCTAATCCGAGTTTGTGATAGAGAGCAAACCAGGCAGAAAGGAATCGGTAAACATTGGGGTTCAACTGTATTGGTGCCATATGCAATGAATGAAGAACCCTCCAAAAGAATGGATGAACCAGAAAGTGAATACCAGCATCAATGGCCTCATGATGGGGTCTCTCATCCGCAGTCGGAGCTCTCAGCTTCACTGTATCCGGAATATGGTACTTAGATCTCAACCCCACCAAAATCTTATCAGAATTAGTGAAAGACTCCTCATGAGGCCCAAAACTAACCTTCTTCTTCTTGGAAGATCCAGAAACCCCATTTTGGGTGGACTTGAGAGCCTTCTTCGGAACGACTTGATCTGGGACAACTCGGTTTGAGAGTGCAACCTACTCCCGCACTTTTTGCCCCTGTATCTTTGACCCAATATGAATCACAAGTTTAGAAACCCACGGATCCTCATTACTCGGTATGCCAAGCTTACCTTCCTTAGCTCGTGTCGTCGATCTCTTAAGTCTCAGACGCCTGCTCGACCTCTTCAATTCATAATATTGGTATGGATCATGAAAAGCAACATTTTCGGAACCAAAAATAAGCCTTCCCTGTACACCATTAACACCGTCAACCCCAGCATCAAACTCAATCACCTCGGCCATGGATGCTCGGCACCCCCAGTTTGGCCTGCATCTGAGCTGGGCGATGGTCCCATCCCTACCTCGGTTCACGTCCAAAACCCCTTTTGAATGCATGCCTCACACGTCGTCCAAGCGCTTACCCAGCGCGGCCTATGATTCGACGCGAAGCTCTACAGCCAAGGCTCCCGACCTCGCCTCGTTCAGGACCGCATCTTGCACTCCAGGACCTATTCCACCATGACGCCGACCTGATCTAGCATCCCCACCGCAATGGTCTCCTGCCTAGACTCGTCTGAGGCCGCGTCCCGCATGCCTACCCCCACTCCAGCATGCAGGCCAAACACATGTACTCGAGCTGACCTACACGTCTTGGTCTGGGCACTAACACCGCCCGCCTGGCCCTGCTTGGCCTGAGATTTCGGCGCACCACGAGCAGCCCTCACCTTAGGCATTCCGAATTTCAACCCAATTGGTCCCACCAAGACTCAAATCAACCTTACTCTTCCTAATTGCCTCCATCACACCCTTAATTTCATCTTCTCTAATCTCTTCAAAATCACCCCCAATTTGAAGAACCCTAGGTTTATGTTTTCTTCTTCTAGGAGGGGATTCAATCATTTTTGCCTTACCTTTTCTTGGAAGAGAATCCATCAAAGTAGAGGAACTATCCCCACTACTATTCCCATCCTCATCAAGAATCACCATTCTCATTCAAGAAAAATAATTGTAAAAGAAAGAAGAAAAGGAAAAAAGAAGAAGATGGAAATTCTAACCTCTTGAAGACAACTTCTCTTTCTAAATGTTGGCCTCCCAAACACCAAAATAATGAACACTCTTTCCTCTTCTCCTTGCCAACATTAAATAAACCTACATGGGCACATTTATACAAAAACCCTCATCCCACAAAGATAGAAGCCCAAATAAACTTCAAAAATTAAATTTCCTTTAAAATTCAAAATTTGAAATTTTAGAAGATCTTGGAATTTGTAACAACAATCGCGATGATTGAACAAAGACTTGGAACAATCCAGAAACAGCTTGCCCAAAAAAATTTGAATTAGTTTCCAAGTTAATAAATTAACTTGAAAACTAGGGGGCATCTGTTAGGGAAGATTCCCAAACAGGTATAATTTGAGCTGAATGTGACCAAAAAAACCGAACCCTCGATTACAGAGGCCCGACCCGACGTCACACTTGACAGAAAATGAACGACAGCCAGTAACGGGCACAATGTCCAATCGAGATCACGACAATGCCCGGACCCGAGCCAAATAACCAAGGCTGGCCAAGCCCTTACCTGGCCGAGCTCAAGGCCAAGCTGAGCTGGCCATAGCTCGCACTTGGCTGAACTCGAGGCTAGGTCGAGCTACTTGGTTGAGTTGGCCATTGTTCCAACACTCGTACAAGTTCTGAGTACCCTCTCAGCTGGCCCATGCCCTGCACCTTGCGGCAGGCCTGCGCACAAGCTTCCCAACATCTCGATCATGCCCTAGCGCTTGTTTCACCCCATGCGACCAAGTGCACAGCTCGGCTGGGCCGAGCTACCTTGCTTAGCATGCCAAACTGGCCACACGCCTCCTGCAAGCCAACCTGCGCTCAAACAATGCTGCCCGCCTAGACTCGCTGTGCCCATCTCATCCCGCTCGATCTTCCTCGGCCACGCTGCACCCATCTCGTCCCATGACCAGGCTAGCAACTCGGCCCGACCGACCTCCCTTGCCCAATGTGTTGGATCAAAGAGCTCGGCCAAGCCAAGCTGGCCATTTGTCTCATTCCAACAAGTACCTTATGCACAAGGTACCGCACACAAGCCACGCTCAAGGCCACATGGCTGAGCTATGCCCGGGGCCACATGAATGAGATGCCCAAGTAATGCACAGTCAAACCGCCACATCTTTAGAATTTTAGCACCCACTACGTTCCAACTGCCAACTGCTTGGTGGTCACCAACTACTGAAGTGGGTTAACCCCACTAACTGCTGACGTGACCACTAAATCCTTAGGTGCCTAACTGTCACTCTATCAGCCTTACCTATAAAAGCCTTACATTTTCAATTGAAAAGGTACGAAACTCTTACTCAAAAACTGAAACTCTGCTAGATTACCGACGCAACTCCGAACTGACTTAATCATCGAAGGGTTATTGAGGAATCAGTCCCCGACCTCTGATCGTGTTTTATTTTTGCAGAACAATGGCGCCATTCGTTTCGCTAGACGACAGCATCTTACATCACTTTTCGACCATCAGAACAACTCATTACAAGTGTAATCCGGCAATTGACGGTTGATCTAGTTTTTAGCATCAACAAATACTACCTCCTTTTAATGAGGTGTGGTAAGTGTCCAAATCCTATCTATTTAATTATCCCAGTCTTGGTCAAACACTTTAACTATTCTACTACTAGTTTTTGACTTAATTGGATAATTAATGTAATAAACTGATTTATATTTATTTTAACCCTTAAAATAAATATGTTTATATAACAAACCCAATTATTTATTTTTTTAGAAAAATAAACAATCATTGTGTAGTATTTTATTTTAACTCTTAAAATAAATAGTCTATGCACAATTTATTAGTTTTTCTTAAACTACAATTAAATATATTGCTCCATACAAGAATATACAGTTCTAACAAATAGACTTATATAATTGAAGCTCCAATGAATAATGTTTCAATTAATTAATCGTATTGATAATTAACCATTAATTATTAACTTTGCACTATAAGATTATATAGATATTTTTATTAGAATCTTTAAACAATAAAGATCACGTCCACTGATATAACTAGTTGTCATTTATTGAGATCCTCCACTGTGAATATTCATAATGCGAGACATATATCAATAGATTCTGTTTTAACTCTCTAATTACATATTTGTCCATGTGTTCCATTAATTCTACGATGGACAACCTATTTATGACCTAGTAAAAAATGATGACTTATTTATTACTGTATCCAATATAATCGAGCACGATTTAGCTAAATATTTTGAATTAAATATCATGGGAATATCATTACTCTTCCATCAAACAAAGTTGTGGATTCCACACATCCTACTTAATGTTCTCACAATTCATAGTATTATATCTCCAAGATACTGAGCTTTTGATGCTTAATGCAATCTCACCCGTTAGTAAGTCAAAAATACAATTCAATGAATTTAAGTCAATCAATCAGTTTAGATTAAGATCCAATCATAACCATCCATCTACAATAAAATGTGAATATCTTCATACAGTTAAACAAAACTTCATTAAAGATCTTATTCCATCATGTTCATGTTCATGTTCAATGTGTAATCAACATGATGGTATCACTATTTATAAACTCTTTACAATGATCCAAGGTTAGATCATTCCCATTTAGAAATAGTCTACACCACATTCTTATAAAAAATAAAGTGCCCAAAATTTATTTACCAATTGTGAAAATAACTTATTCTTACTCTAATAAGTGGATTTTTTGTATATGGTTCCTGTATACCCAGTTATAGGCTTTGAACAAGTATTGGCGTAATATGATATATTTTGCTAATTTTATGTAATGAATAAATAATGAGCAAATAAACATAATGATAATAATAATAATTTTATTTATTTAAAAATATATATATTTTACAAGCGAAAAATAGGAAATAAGTTGCTTTACAAAGCATCAATCCTCACAGTTACTAACTGTAACAATCATGTCATTAACATAAACAATAAGCAAAGTAATATCCTCACCATCTTTTATGTAACAGAGTGTGATATGCCAAAACTTGCTTAAAACCATACTCCATTGAATAGCTCGGCCTACCAAACCATGCCCTAGGCGACTTTGTCAACCCATACAATGCCTTCTTCAGCTTGCATACCTTACCCCTTTTTGGTTTAAGCCCCAAGGAGGATCCATATACACCTCTTCCATCAAATCGCCTTGCAAAAAGGCATTCTTCACATCAAATTATTGTAATGGTCAGTCTAGATTAACTGAAAGAGAGAATATTACTTGAAAAGTGTTCATCTTGGCTACAGGAGCAATAGTCTCTTGATAGTGAATTCCATAAGTCTAAATGTAACCATTGGTAACCAATCTAGTCTTATACCTCAACTGTCCCATCTTGCCTATACTTTATTATAAACACCCACTTACACCCCACTAACTTCTTTTCCTATGGTAATCCGACCATCTCCCAAGTAGAATTTTTCTGGAGGGCTTTTATTTCCTCCACCATAGCAACCTTCCACTTAAAATCTCGAAGGGCTTCCTAAAAATGACTAGGAACAGACACATAAAACAAATGAAGGGATAAAGCTAGGTGAGTCTTAGGGCCTATTTGGAATTGCTGTGTGGCACTGGCAAGCCCAGAAATGGGCCAAAAAAGTGCTTGGTAAAAAAAAAGTACTTTAAAAAGAAACAATTGTACTCGCAGGGAAAATTTTGTGCTTTTGCTGATTTTAACTTTTTTTTTTTTAAAATAAAAATTTATTTGTGTTTTTTTTTTGGGATATTGACACTAAGGTACCCTCGTGCTAATATTTTAAGAGTTTAGGAATCTAAAATAAAAAATAATTTTTTTTTTACTTTCAGGATCAAATTACAAATATTTTAAGAGTTCGGGGATCTATGGTGCAAAAAACTTACAATTTATTTTATTTGTTGAACTATTATATGGGTATGTTGAACATTTTATTTGTTCTAAGGTACAAAGCTTTCTTAAATGGATGTTGAAGGTATCTCAGTGTCTTTTCTCAAACACGGAGTACTTTTTGTCATTAACGCAAAATAGATGATACCTTAGTGTCAATATTCCGTTTTGTTTTTGTATATTTGTGATTTTTGTTGTCTTATTATTATTATTATTAGATTATAAACTCATTTAATTAATTAATTAACTCACAACACGTTAAAGTAAGTTTACCAAACACCTAACTACTTTGTGGCACAACAGATTATTTCATTAACACAGTAATCCCAAACTACCCCTTAGACATACGATGATAGGAGATAAAATCAAAAATGGGATAAACAATATTAGAAGATAATTTGGAGAAACCTAACCTATTAGTTTATTTACGACCGCGAAGGGGATATCTCTTATCACTAATTTGTGGATTCAAGGTAGCAATTTCTAAAGTTAAAAGGTTAGAATTAGTATCTGAAGTTGAAGCTATAGGAGAAGAGACATGTACCTCAAGGTTAATCTTGGAAGAGTCATCAAATGGCATGGTGGTATCATAAACAGGAGTACTGGAGTTTCGAGGAAGGGCACAACAATAGCATCTTTGTTCCTTTTTGCATAAGTTTTTTGGAACAATCAATATGGTTTTTCACCATTTTCTCCCTCGGGTTTGGATTCAAGCTCAACATCACTAGGTTCATCTAACGACTCCCTATACCCAAGGTATTTGAATCGTCCCCCTTACTTGAGATCTACAACCTCTTCTATTCGAACCATAATTGTTCCTCTTCCTTACCATTAATCTCCCCCTAAAGAGGAACCAGAGATACATCCCTAGAAACATAAGATGCCTGTTCACAGAACTAAACATCCATGGACACATAGTATTTACCTGAATAAGGATGGAAATATTTATTACCCTTTTGGGAATTAGAGTAACCAAGGAAGACACACATAAGTGCACGAGGATCAAGCTCATCCATACAAAGGGGGTGCACATGAACATAACACACACAACCAAAAAATCTTAAGATAAAGATTTAGAGCATAAGGAATAAAGTGAAAATTAGATAGCATCATCTATAGAAAATCACCAATGAAACCCAGGTTGTGACTTTCAAACACCCAAATCTAGATTGATTTGGACTAAGGCAAGAATCAAACACAAAAGAGAGAAAACACAAGCAATTTATTATCGAGGTTCGGAAAATTGCCTACGTCCCCGTGAGCTCCTTTGAGCTCTCTGCACTAAATCAATGGAGTTCTTACAATTGCAACAACAACACACCAAGAACAAAGTGTTCTTGATGAATGAGAGAAGAAAAGAAAATAGAGGAAATAAGGATGTGTTTACTTGGAATTTCTCCAAGAAATTCCAATTATAAAGCCCTAAAACCCCAATCTCACATACACTCTCTCACTAGAATAACCTCTAAAGATTTGAGAGCTTCTCTCTCTAGAACACTCAGCCAAAATCTGATGTGAAGAAGAAGTTGTTTGATCTGATGCAAAAGTACTTTCTAAGGCTGAAGAATCCCCTTTATATAGAAGATATAACCACCTTAACTACCTTGAAATCTATCACAGCCCTTGGATGTAAAGTCCCAAGCAATCACAGCCATCCAAGAGTTTAAATGGAATTGTGTGTTTCATTAAACTCACCCATCAGCAATGAAAAGCCCCGATAAAACCCTTTAGGATGATTTTGTGCCGTAGCGCGGAAATCTTTTGTCGTGACACGTATCAGTAGCAAATCCCAGGAATGCTACATACCTTATTCATGATGCGGTGTGGGCACCTTATGCCATGACATAGGCTCAAAATCAAAAACTCCTAGATATGTAGATGGACGTGGCACAGGGATTTGTGCTACGGCACACAGGCTTGTGCCGCGGCACAGGGATCTTGTGCCGTAGCACAAAGCACTGCTAAAGCCAATTATGTAGCAAACCTTCAATCTTCATGGACTCCTCAAACTTGTTTCAATTCTTAGACAAAATTCCAACAAACTCTACCTTTGTCTAAACAATTAAAACCGAACCAATTGTGCAAAGAACTCGGGATCCAAACTCACCATAAAACATCTCATCATCCGATTCCAACTTTAAGAAGTCCAAGGTAATGATTGAACTTACTTAGAGTTAGAACTTTGGTGCCTAAATCTGCAGGATTTTCTTCCGTTGCCACTTTGTCCGCATGAATGCTTCCTCCCGTCACATTTTTCCGAATGAAATGATACCAAACATCCACATGCTTAGTCCTCTCACGGAACACTAGTTTCTTACACAAATGCAACGCACTTTGGATCTCCGAATACACCACCACTTGCTATTTTAGAACCTTCAACTCTTCCAACAACCCTTTCCACCATAGAGCCTCCTTAATAGCTTCCGTTGATGCTATATACTCTACTCTGGTTGTTGAGAGTGCTACCACCGGCTGCAATTGAGCCTTCCAACTTATACAACATCCGTTTAAGTTAAAGAAGTAGGAAGTAATTGATCTTCTCTTATCCCGATCTGCTCTATAATCTGAGTTTGAATAACCTTCTAACCAGATGAAATTACCCCTCTTCTCATAAATAAGCCCCATATCTGAGCTTCCCTTCAAATACATCAGCAACCACTTCATCTCAAGCCAATGCTCATTTTCGGGATTACTCATAAATCTATTGAGAACACTTATAGCATGAGAAATATCGGGTCTAGTGCTTACCATGGTGAACATGACAGAACCAACCACACTAGAATAGGGAACCTTCTCCATTTCCTTCTTTTCCTCATCCGAACTAGGAAATTGATCGCCGGAGAACTTGAAATGACCAGCAAGCGGAAGTTTTACTGGTTTACTATCTTCCATAGAGTACTTAGACACCATCTTTTCTATGTTAGAAGTCTGAGAAACTTTCAGCCTGTTTCTCCCCCTTTCCCAAATAATACACATCCCAAGGATCTTTTGAACATGACCAAGATCCTTCATCTCAAATTCTGAACTGAGTTGAGACTTCAACCTTTCTATCTTTTCCTTACTGCTACCAACCAATAGCATATTAGCAACATAGATGAGAATAATCACCATTTCCTCCACCTTGTGACCTTTGTAGTACAAACATGAATCATAGTAGCTTCTCATGAAACCCAAACTAATAACAAAGGAATCAAACCTCTTATTCCACTGCTGAAGTGATTGTTTCAAGCCATAGAGAGATTTCTTCAAATTGCAAACCAAATCCCCCTGCCTTCCTTCTTCATAGTCTTCGGGTTGTCTCATGTAGATGGTCTCATCAAGCTCTCCATGTAAGAAC
>WUAT03121787.1:0-12564 GCA_010015005.3 Ulmus americana | reverse complement strand
AAAAAGGTGGTGAGGTAGTGTAGATAGATAATATTTTATTAAAAATGTGGTAGGGTAGTAGAGATATATAATATTAGTTTATTAAAAAGGTGGTGGAGAGATGTAATATTTTATTAAAAAAATAATGAAGAACATAGAGTATTATGAATAGTGTAAGAGAATAAAAAATATTGAAGACAATAGGATAAACAAACAGCACAAAATATTTAAAATAGAATAGACTATTTAAAATAACGAAACAAACAGAATAATATCACATGTAGGTAATATATGACTTTATTTATATTTACAGAATATCTTAATTATATTATTTACTAGCTATTCTGAGAGACTTGGATTATTATTTCATTATTTGTTTATGTAAGGACGATGTCAACGTCATTTAACACTACACAGCTGTAACTTGATCTATAGAACTTATTAATGATTCATATATCACAATATAAAATTTCTTATATTATCACAGTATTAGGTGAAGGAATATAATCTATTAATATGCTTTTTCTTTTTTTAAGGAATATTAATATAATATATTTCAAATACGACGTCCTGTGGATGATGAAAGAAATTTAAATATCCAAGTAACTAGATAAGACACACGAGTATCACGAGTCTATATTAATAATTTAATATATATCTCATTAATTAACTTATCTAATTATATTCCTCTGCCGTCGGTAAAAAAAGAAAAAAGAAAAGATAGTGCTCTTTCCAAACATGGATATCAATTAAAGCCGCCTAGCATATTTGAAGGAGAGATCAAACATGGATGCATGTGACAATAATAAGAAAAAAAACAATTGAAGAAACACAAAAGCACAAAACTATATATAAATTATAATTATCATATCTGCTTTTAGAAAAATTAAAAGGCAAACCAATTAGAAAAAGACAGAATTTACTGATTGTTCCCTGTCCTGCTCAAGAATAAAATAAATAAATCTCTCTTTCTCTCTCCTAGTTTTTGTATTTTTTTTTTTTTATTTTGCTGGGGAAAGGAAAGACATGTCTCTTAGCTGGAGAGAATGACCTCTACCAATTAATTAGATTTATATTAGAGGTACCAATTAAACTTTAGTCATCCATATATCTTTTCTTTTTATTTAATTAATCGTTGGGTTGGGTTGTCTGAGGTTGCGTCGGCGGAGTCCGTCTAGTTGTGTTTCCCGATGCACCTCTACTTTCTTTTCCCCAACAACCTTACCCAAGAAAAAAAAATACTAATTTTATCTCTTGTGGATCCAAGTTGTGACTAAAGACAGCTGGGGACAACCTTTGAACTCTTACAGAGGCAATTTCCGAATATTTTTCATTCTCTTTGACAGATATATATCATGGGGGTTTTCTTTTGCTCTTTATAGTCCTAGTTGTGGATCAAGAAGAAGAAAATAAGTTAATAAGAGTTAGGTGGTGACTAATTTGATAGAAATATACCTTTGAAAAATGTTAGATTTAATGGCACACAGCGATAATTTTATACCCAAATAATACCATGTCACATGTGCACCTGTGTGTGTGTGCTTTGGATGGAAAAACACACAATATTAATCTACCAAAGGGTTGCTAAATATGAAGAAATATTTAATCCTAAGATAGAATTCAAAATTTATAAATCAACACAAAAGGAAAATAGAGTTTGAGTATATATAATAGTAATTACCTTTGGTTACTAGGATCCTCAAAAAGTTGTTGGTTTCATGTCGCAAGAGA
Source organism: Ulmus americana (assembly GCA_010015005.3). NCBI lineage: Eukaryota > Viridiplantae > Streptophyta > Magnoliopsida > Rosales > Ulmaceae > Ulmus > Ulmus americana. The sequence goes on along the minus strand of WUAT03121787.1, from coordinate 10,854 downwards.
GATGGCACACGCTAGCTTGCTGTGATATATTGCCATAATCATATGCTATTATGTAATCAACAGCTGGGGCGCGCCATCTCTCCTGCGAGATGAATCCTCCATCTTCTTTTATCTTTCGTTTGCTTTCCTCTCCATCTCTGGTTTAAGGTATTGCAGCGACCATATTTATAGGACATAACGGAGGAAATTACTTATACAGCTTCAAGAAAGACTTTTGAAATTTTTTCTAACGATTAAAGCAAAGTTTCCACACAAGTATAGGGAAACTACCTTCACAATTCCATGAAATTACTTTATTTGGCTTTTGCTACCAAATTGGCTCTTAAAGAATGTGGAGTCATGAGAGTAAAGAGAATAAGTTGATTTTTTTATTCAATCAAATATGTTCCTTTGAAGTCCTACAAGAAAATTCGCTACCTAATATAACATACAATATCAACAATCATGGGACATTAAAATGCCAATTTTTTTTAATATTATTTGTAAAATATAATAACAGATTAAAAATTTGAAAATTATCATTTTTTGTATTTTTTAGAACTAAAATGTCATATGTTTTGCAAAATCAATTAGTGATTGATTTTTGACCTATTATTGAAAATCTAATCGAGGGTTAGTTTTCGGTTAGTGTTTGAAAATCCAATCGATGACTAATTTTTGGTCGATTATTGAAAATCCAACCAATATATTTTTTCGAAACACAAATAAGAAAGTTAAAGATAGAGGTAAAAATATTTTAAACAAATAACAATGTGATAAAAACTAAAAAATATCAAACAATGTGAGATAAAAAAAAAATAGACTGCAAAAGGAATACTAAACCTAATTTTCTCACAATCAAAGAATATTTGTCATAATAAACCCTTTTCATATGTATGTTTGTAGGAAAAATGACTATCCTAAACTTTAATGATACAAACCCTTCAAAAACATATATTTATTCTATACTTAAAAATTCAAAAATTTACCCCAAAAAATTCCAAATTGAAAGTATTCATATAATAATTTGATCTAGTTTTGTTAAATTAAATTATTTGGACCGTTTGACCCGATTTTTCTTTGCGCATTTGTGTGATTTATTATTATATTTTATCACTATAAATTTTTTATCCTTAACTTGATAACAAATTACTATTAATTATTTAAGTATTTGTCCCATTAGCCTATGTGGTAGCTTGAAGTTGGAAGGAACTCCTGTCCAAGAGAGATGGGGCCAATTGCCATATTGCAATCAAGAAAGCAGCATCTCTCTCGCGACAGGAACTCGTTATAACTTCTCATTCTCTTCCTCTCTTCTTATGATCCTCTCCAAATCCTTCTACTCATATTTTCTTCTCCTTGTGATACTTATTTATAGGATTTGTTTGCATAATTTTGGATTAGTAAAGCAAAACTAAGATATAATCAAAGCAAAAGATCCAAATCCAAAGATATATGTGGTGGTTGGCTGCGGTGGGTCCAAAATGCTGCTAAATTACTAATACTTAGTGGGGAAACTACTGTCACATTTGTAGTTTTGTGCAGCAGGTAAATCCATAAAAATAAATATTTTATATTAATTATGGAGTTGAATTTTACCCTTATAGTGACCAAATACACATGTATATATATTCGCTTTCAGAAACTTTGATATATATATATATATATATACACATATATATGGCTTCCATTGCTAATATCTATATATCTTTGTAGGTCAATTTCAATGATGATGTTCAACCAAGTTCAACAAATCAATGAAATTTTCCCAAAAATAATAAGATGCTAGTTTGCACGCTGTTGGATTCTTTCGCTTAGTACTAGTCACAGCTAAGCCTCATGATAGAAATTAACTAGGACATTATTTTCTGGGAAAATAAGGTTGATGTGAGAAGCAATGATAACTGGTGTAGGAAAGAGAGATTCCCTAGTAATTATAATGGTAATCTTCTGACAAAATGTAATCTTTGGGAGAATCTGAAAGAAATATTAGTAGCTAGTTAGATGAAGATTCAGATTCTTTAGTTTCTAATATGGTTTATTTATATCTTTTAAAACATATATCTGCTGGTCCAGTGGTAGAGTAACAAAGGAAATCTGGGAAAAAGAAAAGAATTTAGGATACAAATCTTGGTCAATTATATGCTGGTTGAAGAATATTAAGATCTCACTCTAATGGGGTTAGGCGAAAATTCTCACTATTTAATTTAGCATAAATCTAGCTGGTTGCCCATCCATTGGAAATTGTTTGTTAGGGCCGGCTCTTCCAAATTTAGTTGTTAATTAACAAAGTTAATTTTGATTCCGGTAAAATTAAATTAAATTCCAAGAAGTGGTTGATTAAATGAAAGAGATAGTGAATCATATTTGTAAAGATATGTGCAATAAAGCATGAGATAAATTACAAGTGCTAGGAACAAGAATTTGATACACCTTCCGTCTGATCTTCTCATATCTTGCAATAGAATGTGATTACGAGGTTAATCAAAGTTAGATTACATAACAACATGTATTAAGAATCTACTTAATCAAGTTTATCCATCAGCAAAATATATATAATCAAAAAAATTTGAACACATGACTCCTAATCTATTTGATAAATATGTACCTCTTCATCTCGAATTGATGCTTCTGACATAGATGTGTTTCTCCACTAGGCTCCTCAAAGAATATATAAAAATGAAAAAGAGTAAATTGTTCGTATGTGCAACGTGTAAAACGTGAGTAAATTGTGTAGTCTCTATTAAAATATAAAAGAGTAGGCGGGAAAAATATAAAAGAGTAAATTGTGTAATCGCTATTAGTAGAAATTTCTTGATAGACTTTTTGGGTAAAGCGGATATTGTATTAATAACATGAGTGAAGATATATATATATATATATATATATATATATGTTTTTATGTTTTTGCTATTATTTTGATGGGGATTAGTTAGTCTTTTTAATCCAATTTTCATATGATCTTCGTATATATGTGTGTGTGTGAATGAGACAGATCCGGTAGCTTTATGATGCTTCTGGATTGTCACCGCCACCACAAGACTTGGAATTTCAAGTCATCTGGACTAAAGCCGGGTTGCCACTCTCAGAAATTTCCATGTTAGTCTCTCGGCTTTGCAATTCCTCACTCTTTATAAAAGTCTTTGTCAGTACAACTTATTTGTCTATTTAATTAAGGACAAGAATTGCCAATTAAACACACAATTTCAATAAAATAAATAAATGCTAAATTGACTTGTAAAATCACTGTTACTGATACTATCAGTTACTAATTGATATTATTTATTACCATTGAAAAAGAAGTATTTCGTGGTCCTCCTTTAAACGAGATAAGGAATGCTCGTGTCTCTGTTTCCCACTAACTTTTTTTATTTTTTAATTTTTTTTGGGCAAAATGCATTGTACCACGTTTAGAAAGTTCGATTAGGACAACGAACAATCGTGATTAATTTTGTTTAAGGAAGACTCTTCGCATGAAATTCTGGGCTTAATATTTAGTAGGGTAGAAATTTGGGGGATTTTGATGAATACTATTTTTTTTTTTTTTTTGACCGACATGAATATACCACTTTTAATGGACCACAAATAACAATAAATATAAATGTAATAATGAATATCAGTATTTATTTAACAAAAGACCAAATTATCTCTAATTTTTTATTCTATTTTTCACTACTACCAACATAATTAAATTATCTCTCATATGCATGCCATACTCGCATAACCAAATAATTTCTTTCTCTTTCTCTTTCTCTTTTACGATCAATTTGATTATACTGTACTTTAAGAAGAAACTACTGCTAGCTGTATTAAAAGATAAAATTATTATGAGAATAAGTAGATGAATGTTTGGTAAAATATAATTTGAAAAATATTATAAATTTTTAAGCAGTTACACAGTGTTTGGTAAACAAAAATCTTAAAGTGATATGAATGTGAATATTTAACAATATCAAATATTCTTATTTTATATATCACTAATGCTATATGAATTTCTTTAATTTTATTTCAAACTACAAATTTAATCATATTAATTATTTAATTTTAAATAAGTTTATGTAACTAATTTACAAAAATAGTTTTTATCACTATATTTTAAAAAATAAAAATATTTTAATTTGTTAAATTAATAAGTAATAATTTTAAGTACGATATATTAGAGAGAAATATAACAAAGATAAAAGAGATATATAGTACAGATAAATATAATAAAAAGAAGAGAGATGAAGAATAAAACATATATAGAGAATGTCTAGTGTGATAAAAATAAGAGAGAGTTTTAAAAAAATAAATAAATAAAATAAAATAAAAGAGAAAAAAATATAAAAGATATGAGAAAATATGATATAAAAAAACAAAGAGAAAAAAATATAAAAGATAAGAGAAAAATACGAAATAAAAAGCAAGAATTTTATTTATTTATTTATTTTTTTTTAAGGAGAAGACTTTTAAAAGATGGGCTTTTATTTATGTTTATCAAAATTATGAAATAAGCAAGCATGCCTTCAAAAACATTACCTAATTGGCCCATTGATTCCTTCGTTGGAAATTTCACTCGGGGCACCTTGGCCTCAAAGGCAGTTGTTATCAGGTTTACCACTAGTTGGGAATCACAAAAAAACTATGATATTCTTGATTTCCAAGTCTTTTGCAATTCGGAGGCCAGTTATAAGTGCCTCATATTTAGCCTTATTATTGAAAACTGCAAATTTATACCTAAAAGCTCTTGAAATTTTTTTATGGCTTGGGCTTTCTACTACTACTTCAGCTTTGGTTCCAGCCATGTTTACTTGATCCGTCAATAAATAACAACCAGGCCAAATGTGTCTACTCAATTCTTCGAATTTTCCTTGCTCAGGACAAAGTCTGAGCTGGTAAACTTAAGGATGAAATCTGCCACTACTTGGCTTTTAATAGCCATTCGGGGCTTACATTCAATATCAAACTTACTTAGCTCAATTGACCATTTAGCCAATCCTCCCAAACATTCTAGATTTTGTAAGATCTGTCGAAGATGGGCCTTACTGTGGACTAGAATAGAGTGTGATTGAAAGTATAGCAGGAGTTTCCGAGCCACCACCACTAAGGCCAAAGCAATTTTCTCCGTAACCAGATAACATGTTTCCGGATATAAAAGTGCTCGGCTAACATAAAACATGGGTAGTTCCTGGTTTCTTCCTATTGAATCAAAACAACACTTACCATAGCTTCGGTTATAGCTAAATAGAGGCTTAGTGTTTTGCCTCCAATAGGTTTGGATAAAAGTGGAACCTTCCCAAGGTAAAGTTTCAACTCTTGGAACGATTGTTCACAATTATCTGTCCAAACAAACTCACTACCCTTTTTCAAAGCTTTGAAAAATGGGAGACAATGATCGGTTGCATGGGCAACAAAAAATTTAAGGCAGCTATACACCCATTTAGATGCTACCCATCTTTTACTTTTACTGGAGATTTCATGTCCAGCAGTGCTTAAATTTTTTTTGGATTGGCCTCTATGCCTCGATTATACTCCATGAATCCGAAAAATTTCTCAGACGCGACCCCAAATACACATTTTTTTGGATTGAATCGCATCCAGTACTTACTTGGGATTTGAAATACTTGATCCAGGTGCTAAATATGTTCCTCTACTTTGAGGGATTTTTCAAGTATATCATATACATATATTTCCATTAACTAGCCAAGTTGATCAACAAACATTTTATTCACAAGTCGCTCGTATGTAACTATCGTATTTTTTAGGCCAAATGGCATAACCTTATAACAATATAGCCATTGGCTTGTTATGAAAGCTGTTTTCTCTTCGTTACTCGATCCATCTAGATTTGATTATATTCAGAGTAGGCATCCGTGAAACGAAGAAGTTGTGTGTGGCACCAACCAATTGGTCTACCCAGGGAAGAGGAAAGCTATCTTCTGTGCATGGGCAATATAAATCAATGAAATATGTGCACACCCACCATTTCCCATTAGTCTTCTTTACCAACACTATATTAGCCAACCAATCTGGGTAGTAAGTCTCTTGGAAACTTACCACAAAGTCTCCTCCATGAGCTTGAATAAAACCAATGAGGTTTATTCAGAGCGGTTTGGACAACAACTTCCCAATTTGGAAAGTCTTGCCAAGTTTATTTGAGTCAAACTGAACCTCTTCAAGATCTTCAAATGGCAACCCATTTTGTGCAAACTCTTCGTCCTTGGGATCTAGAATTCCCAAGGGTACTGCCCACGTTAAATAACCATAATCGACTGAGCCACACTCCATCCAGTCATACATATCGACTAGCTTTGGAGGTGCATCTGCGATGACATGAAAAGTGTTTGAGGCGAAAAGGGGTTGTTCCAATCGGAAGGCTGTGGCTATTCGATAAGTTTCCCTAGTCAAAGTCTGTATTCCATCAACCACTCCAATTCTTAACGGAGTAGAATTTCATGAGTAGGTGATAAGTGTTAGCCACTCCCTGGATCGCATGCTAAGTGATTCTTCTAATTATGGTGCTGTCAACAATGATAAAGTTAACCTTGATTGTTACACAACAAGAGAACATGCCAAACGTTACCTACAGTATGATCTAGCCGAGGGGCACAACTTCATTAACCACAAAACCCCAAAGATTATTTTTGACAAGGCGCACGGTTTTTTTTTTTTGAGATATAAAGTTGGTCTAATGCCTGAACAAATATAATACCAGCAGAATTGCCATTGTCGATTAAGTTCCTCATAACCTTATATCTCTTGATATCCAGATCAACTACTAATGCATCAAAAGCTTCATCCTTTGTAAATGTGATCAAGACCAAAGAGTTTTAGGGGTTGGACCTAGTAGCTTCAGTCAAATTGACTTGCATGTCAACCAAATTTCGGAAAGCCTTTTTGTAATATGCACGTCTTTGTGAGGGTGTGTCTGGGCTTATCTCCACTGAATATGGCAAAGATTACTGGGAGTACATCACCAGTGGGTGGCCAAATTACTCATTGTTCACCCCTACAGCTGGATGTGGATTATCGTTATTCCATCTATTTCGCTGGGGGGCGATTTAGAATGTGCTATAATATTGTTCAAAAGTTCGGCACCCTTGAGTCTGATCTACAAACTCCTACAAACTTCCTTCCCAAACGAACTGCTTAACAACATTGCAAAGAACGAAGCATGCAGAAGTCCAATGACCCAGGCTATTATGATAGTGACAAAATTGGTCCATATTTTTTCCCGTATTCTTCAATGGCCTTGGTGATGGAATCTTATTCCGATTATCAACCTGAAAAATGTATTCCAAGTTGTTAACCAAAGCAGTATAATCATTATACTTCGACCATTATCGATTATCTGCTCGGCTGTCCTCCGAGTCTGTACTGATTGGGCCGATTATTTTGTCTCTATTGAGGAGCATTGTCACATTTTGAAGGCCTGCTTGGTTGCTGATTCCAATATGATTGGTAAGACCAAGTAGCACCAAACCTAGAATGGTTCTGTAACCATGAAGGTTGCGATACAGGAACAGTTGGCATACTTGGTTCGGTAAAAGGACTTATTTTTTCTCCTCAGTCAAGGCATGAGAAGCCGCATGCAGCCTCCATCAATGCTGTAAAGGATTATGTGTTCTGATGACCAAGGAGGTATTTGTATTGTTTACTGAGATGTATATTGAAACAAACACTGACCGTCCGGTTTGATCATTGAAATCTGTCACAGTCAGTGTTGCTCTGATGAAACGGCTTATATACTCCGGAAGAAATTCTCTCAAGCCTTACATAATCTTATGCAGGATTTCAATGGGCCACCAAATAGGATCAAAACTATAAATTTGTAGGGTAAATTTCACCACCAGTTCGGAGTAACTCCCAATTGAACCCAGGGGTAAGTTTACATACCAAGTCCAGGCTACTGCTCACGTGTTATCCCAAACAATCTGCATTTGAGTGCATCATGGTTTGGATTGAGAGCCATGTGCACAACATAATTATCCAGGTGTTTAGAAGGACTAGTAGTGCCTAAATAAAAACTTGCCATCATAGGTAATTTTACCCCAAATGGAATTATATATTGTTTTATGGTCAAATTAAAAATTGAATGGTTCACAACCACAGCCTTAGGAAAAGTTCTCATCAGCAATTGGTATAACTTTGCCAATCTCTGGTCAATATATGCATTTGGATTTTTAGCTCATAGGACATTTTGATTAGCAGGATCTAAACCATACGCGGACCCCTAGACTGGGACCATATTGTTATTCGGCTGAAAAATCTGGACCTCCAATCAGGGGTCCTCCCAGTTCTGAAACCTGGAATGTATTGGCCAATGAAGATTTTGATTGTCTAGATGAGGTCAAGAAACGACCTTCTCATTTTTCAAACAATGTCTATTAGTGAGACAATCTTACAATTTCAAACGGTTATGCACCATATTTGATTGGGTGATTCAATCCATAATGGAGCGTCTCTTGAAACAGCATAATCTGCTCCACTAGATGGCACTACGATGTTGTAATCAACCAAATTTCCTTGAGTTGAGAAATTCTCATAGGGTTCGGCAAGTAAAGATCCTGATGTTGAATATTATGATTGATCAACAGTCGGGATTTCTTCCCGAGCAGCAATTTATGCTAAATGTTTTTGCAAATAAGCCTCTGAGATTGTTATATGCTTTTGCACACCAAATAGACCTGCATCAACCCGACTACTCTTGGCTCCCCTATTTCTTGATCGGCGAGTCCTTCAGGGGGGTGTTTCAGTGTCCAACAAGTCTAAAGTTAGATTTAAATATATGTCTGTATCTTGCTGGTTATGCTGGTTACTCTACCCTCCTGAATGAACATGTTGTAGCTAGGTAACCGGTATGGGCTAAATGGGATTCTGGATGTTTGGGGCCTCAAAAGTAGTATGCTGAGTGTAATGCATCGGCCTATAACTAAGAGGGATAGACAAATTCAGACAAACTATTTGGTTTAAGTCTGTCCTTTGATTGTTGAGAGCCTCGAAGCATATAGTTGGAGTGTAAGTTTGTGGCCTCTCGTTTACTCACCATGGCGAAATTTTCAGCCATCATCAGACTTTGAACTGCATTCTCTAGCCATGATAGCTTTTCCAAACAAATAAATTAGTGTTGGGGGCAACTAAAATCACTTTCAAAAGGCCCCCATTCTATTGCCAATTGTTACGCCTGTTTCCAATTTAACAATACGGAATCTCAAAAGTGTTTGATTTAACTATCAAATAAGGTTTTTAAAGGATTTCTTTGTGATAGATTAAGGACAATAAATTCTTGAATAATAATAACAAAATGAGTTCATTGTTTTTATAAATGCTCAAGGTGATTTTGGATTACAACAAGAGGGAAGAAAGAGGTTTTCTAGAGAGAGAAAATGTTTAGGTGGTTGAAAAAAGTAAATGAACATGAATTTATATTGAATGTCACCTCTTTTTATAGACAAATGGAGTGAGTAATATTATAATAATATTTCTTTAAATATCTAACAAATATCTAGCCTGTCAAGCATTAAATGATCCATCAAATTTCATTTATAACTTGAGGCGGTAGAAAATATACACCTGCTTGGACACACATCATTGCATTATTTATAATATTTTAATTGGGTGAGCAACTTGTGAAATTCCCCACGTGACAACAATTCATTGGTTGGTAAGCCACAAGACGCTGAAGGAAGATACAAAGTACCGGATCGAGGATGCTCTACTCGAGGCGCTGAAGGATGTTTGATGCAAAGCACCTGAAGGTGCTTCACGGGAAGCATCGAAGGATCAATTTGAGAAGGTTAGTTTTTAGATAGTAGAATGTAACTTTATTTTTGCCTATAAATATGAGGCACTTGTAATTTTTAGGGTGGATCTTTCATTTTGCCAACTTTTGATAAGTTGAGTAGAAGTCTGTTTCCTCTCAACCTTTCTAATTTATAACTGCATGTTAGACAATATTGTACGCTTTAATTGAGAGAAACAAGATTGAAATCAGTTCATTGTTTGTTCAGATTTTTCTGCACATAAAATTGGCATTGTTGTGGGAACACGATACAAGAAGCCAAATACATCGATTGAGTGAATGGAGTTTTGTGATCATATCTTTCTAAAATTTCTTTGCAAATTTTATTTGTGGTGGAATTTTAGTCTTAGATTTTATCAAAAGTCTTTGTTTTTTAGGAGTAATGGTTTTATCTCAAGTAAAATTTTTACCACATTTTGATTGATATTGTGGATAGGTCACAAAGAGAAATGGCACTGAAGAAGAAAGGATCTGCAAACACTAAAGTTTCACCAAGCATGGAGAAACCGTGAAGAAGGAGAGAAAAGCAAGGATGAGAATATGTATAGGGGGAGCTTAATCATGAGGAGTCAGAAGCATTAATCGCAAGTAATGGGAATCAATAAAGCACAGCCGCTGAAGTCAAAGTATGGCATCATTGGTTAGTTTTTGTTTAAATTTTCAATTTTCGAAAATTACAAATAAAAAAGGTAGAAAATGAGTGGGGAAAGTGTGAAATTCCCAACGTGACATCAGTTCATTGGTTGAGAAGCCACAAGACATCGAAGGAATATACGAAGTGTCGGAGGATGCTCTACTCTAGGAGCCAAAGGATGTTTGATGCAAATCACTGGAAGATGTTTCATGCGAAGCATTGAAGGATCAATTTGAGAAGCTTAGTTTTCAGAGGGTAGGATGTAACTTTAGTTTTGCCTATAAATATGAGGCACTTGTAATTTTTAGGGGGGATCTTTCATTTTGACAATTTTTGATAAGTTGAGTGGAAGTCTATTTCCTCTCAACCTTTACTATGCCAAAACCGGAGAAAGACTATGGTTTTAAAGGGGGTACCACTACAAGTTTAAGCTAAGACTACGGTTTTAAAACCATGGTCT
>WUAT03121566.1:0-12565 GCA_010015005.3 Ulmus americana | reverse complement strand
TAAATAAATAATTGAGTAAATAACTTTCTTATTTATCAAAAATATTTAAAATAAATATTTTATCTTTATTTTTTTAATAATCTTTTACTTGTTTTTTTAATATTAAATAATAAATAATTATTAATTATCTTTATAAATATTTTTATTATATAAATTTTCAAATTAATTACGTTAATAAACTTGGTACAATTTAATGAACACTAAACTTTTTAGAAGCTAATAACTTCTTTACCAATTATTTATTTTTCATTAGTCATATATAATTAATTAATAGTAACTCATTATACTAATTAACATTTTCTCATATGCTTATTAAAATAACTTTAACATTATTTACTTAGTGTTAGTATTTATCTCATTATTTTATTACTTCAATTATACCATAAAACTATTTATCGGATTAAATTTTAACTCATTAATAAATTCTACTACTTAATATTTATTAATCTCTTTTATTTTATATTATCAATTAATTACTAATATTAATTGGCTCTCTCTTTTAAACTATTTAACATATTTTTCAATAGTAATAATAATAATAATTCCAAAATATCATTTATTATTGTTATTTATTTCATCTATTTTGTCAACTAAAACCAAAAATTCTAATGACTAAATTAATTATATTTAATTAATTAACTTTATGAAATTCATTAAGTGATTTGATTACAAAGTTTGTAATTACTAAATAGCTTTTAATTTACTTTAATAATTACTTACTTTAATTTAGTTTCCACGACTAAATTGTTCATCGCAAATAATTATGCAATTTAGCAATTACTCATAATTCGCATTTATTATTATTTTTGTAAATAATAACTACTATTACAAATTCAAAGTTTTATTTTTCATTTTTATAATATGTAATTCTAAGTTTTAATAATATCTAATACTTATTTTTTTTTTAACTATTATTATCTTATTTAATTTACCAACTTATAATCTTTTTCTCTTAAATTTTACATTCACGTTACCTTAACAAATTATTCAAACTCAGGGTTATTTATTAAATCCCTATACCCTACAATTTACAATTATATTAATAAATTTTTATTTGTTTAAGATTACATATACTAATATAATTTATTCATTCATTTATTTATTATTTTCTATATAATGTAATTTATTTTACTTCTGCAAACAAAATGGGCTAAGCCCACAATATTTTTATAAATAACCAATCTCAGCCCATTTATAATCTTAACCCAAAATATATTTTAAATTTATTTAAATTTTTTTTTTTTAAAGTTGGTCACCTAGACTCCTTAGAGTCTTCTTCTTCGTTTAGCCAAACAGCCCACCCGTGATGGCAAGCCATCATCCACCCAGCCGCGACGCCTCCGACCATCCAAGCCACCACCACCTCGACGGCAAGCTTGGCCGAATCATGCCGCAGCCATCACCGCCTCCTTCTCTCGGACCGCTGCATGGATGCCCCACCCAACCGGAGCTACTGCATGCCACCGCGGTTGTCTCGCGCCGACCAGGATGCTGCCCGGACTCCCAGTCCTGTGCCGCTTACTGCCTGTGGTGTTGTTAGAGCCGCCAGCCGCCGGTGGTCACAAATCCACCATCAAACACTCACTTTCTCTCTCTAAGTTGTATATCTCTCTCTAAGTATGCCATCTATACCAAAGCTATCAAAACAAGGGGAAAGAAGTTTGGAGGCTTACCGAGTTATTTTGCCGAAACTCTCTTTCACCTTCGCCGGCTATCAAAAGAGTTAGCCAAAAAGAAAACGATTGAGAAAATTATTGAGAAAATGGTTACCAGTAGCAATGGTATCTTCTCTCCGTTTGATATCCTGTAAAAGATAATGGAAGCAATATTAAGAAATAGCAAAGGAAAGAAAGACATAATGGAGTGTGTAATATAAAAACAAACCTTTTCCCTCCTTTTGAGATCTGCCTCCCAATTTGCAAGCTTTTTGCTTTTTTGTTGGAGTCCTCTGAGAAGAAATAGAAAGTAATAAAGAATCCTATGAAAAGATAAGAAAGAGGTAGACAGTGGCGTCATGTTTTTGGCCAATTACAATTTGAATTTGAGATTTTCAACTTTGGGCCTTAAAGCGGGATAATATCCCGCCAATTGCTTCATTTTTTTTTTTTTAGAATTACAAATAATTTTTGACATTTTTTAAAATATATTTTACAAATATTTAAGTAAAATATGTATTTATGTATAAATAAAAATAATAATAACAATAAATATTTAGGAATTTATTTTAAATAAAAAAAATAGTTATATCTTTCTCTGAATAGTTACATTGTAAAATTTTAAGAATATTTATAATATTTAATGTTAAGTTATAATAAAAAATTAAAATTAAAATTAAAAAACTAAAATGAAGTGACAAATTAAAACGATGAAATTAAACTAAAAAATTGAATGAGAAAAAAAATTAAACTTAAATTTTAAATATGTTTAAAAATAGTAAATAAAAAAAATTATGCAAAGAAAAAAAAATCTCTAATTTTTAGATCAAATAAAACAAAAATAATTTCATTTTAAATAAAAAAAATTCTAAATAAATTAACATTATTTAATATAATAATTATTAAATAAAATATAAAATAATTTAACAACTTTTGGTCAAATCCACTAACTTTGTAATGTCACATTAAGTCAAATCCACTAACTTAGGAAAATGATTTTGAATAAGCCAAAAATATGAAATTTCTGTAGAAAATTTAACGAGCTTGGAAAGAGCTGCAGATGTGAAGTTAACAAAAATGAAATTTCAAGCCTATTAAAACAATATATAAAATTAATAAATAGTAAATATAAAAAAATTAATTGCGTTTTGACCATAATTAAAAATTAATAATAATAATATTAATAACAACAAGAATAATAATAATAATAATAATAATAATAAAAGTATTAAAAGTAATAAAAATAACAAAAGTAAAAATAATAATAATAATAATTAAAAACTGGTAAGATGACAAAAGATAGGATACCAAAAGTGTAAATTGTTCTAAAAGAAACTAAAAATTAATTACAAAATAAGAAAGACAAATAAAAAGTAAAAGAAAAAGAAAGACAAAGGAAAAGTATAAGAAAAAAAAAAAGAGAAAGGATAAAAAAAAAATTTAAAAACTAATTTTTTAAATATTGGGACAAATTGTTAACACTCAAAAAATTTAGGGACATATTGCGCACAAAAATTAAGATACCGAAAATAAGTTCAGTAAATTTAGTTAAATTATTTGAACATAAAAGAAATAAAATAAAAAGAAAAAAGAAAAAAAGATAGAAAAATATAAAATAAAACAAATTTAATCCAATAACCAAATTGCCAACGTTAGAAAAGTTTAGCGATCTACAGTGCAAAAATTTTGTAATTATATGGGATATGGGCAATCTTGTCATTTTAAATAATTCAGTCAAATTAATTTAACTCAAATTACTAAATGACTTAAAACATAAATCGGAGGGTACATTTTGAAAATATTATAAAATGAGGGTACTTTTGAGAATAAACATAAACTGCGGTGAACTAAACAATTAAAAACTCTAATTTTAAATAAAAAATAATTATTTTCAAATTGTCACGTCATCAAAACCTCATCGTTTAAAGACTGCTGCACGTGCCACGTCACCATGCCACGTGTAATAAAAGTAAATTATAAATTAATATTTTTTCCACATCATACATTTATTTGTTGGTAAACTCTTTACCAGCACATAAAGTAAAGGGTTTAGCATTTGAGATTTTGGCGAGAAAAATCCTGCCTCATTTTACGTGATGGTAAAGGTCCGCCTCACATTATGTGATGGTAAAGCCTTTACCAACACATAATTATGTGCAAAGCATAATTATATGTTGGTAAAGGTTCCAGTTTCCGAAAAATTTCGTCTGCCTCGCCTTATGTGTTACCAAGTAATATATGCTGGTAAAGAGTAATTTATGTGTTGGTAAATGTTCTTTTACCATCACATAACTATGTGATGATAAAAGTAAGTGTTGCCAAAAGTAAAATCTGGTGTAGTGCCTCTCTATGGACTTCGTTCTTGGTCTCCCAAAAACACAGCAAGGTGTGGACTCCATATTTGTGGTTGTTGATAGGTTTTCTAAGATGCACGTTTTCTTCCTTGTAAGAAAACTGCAGATGTGAGTCATGTAGCACAATTGTTTTTTTTGTGAGATTGTCCACCTCCATGGCATTCCAAAATCTATGACCAATGACAGAGATGTGCATTTTATGAACCATTTCTTGAAAGAACTCTAGTGATGATTCCATACAAAACTTCAGTTTAGCTCAGCCCATCACCCTCAAATAGAAGTTGTAAATAGAATCCTTGGAAACATGCTCAGATGTGTGGTAGGAGAGAGACCCAAGCACTGGGATGCAGCTTTGCCTCAGATTGAATTTTCCTTCAATGCTATGATGAATCATTCAATAGGAAAGTCCCCATTCGAGATTGTCTATACTAAGGCCCCTAACCAGATCTTTGACCTACTATAATTACCTCAGTAGAGAAGCAAGAATGCTACAACTCTTGCAGAACATATCCAACAACTTCATGCTGAGGTGCACCAAAAAATAGAAAACAGCAATAAGTGCTACAAGGACTCTGTTAACCTTCATCGCCGCTACAAATCCTTTTAGGAAAGAGAGTTATTCATGGTTTACTTGCGTCGAGAACATTTTCCAGTGGGAGCTTATAACAAGCTCAGTGCTCGACAGGTGGGGCCTTGTCACGTCCTTCGCAAAATAAGTGATAATGCCTGCTCCATCGAACTACCCACTGGGTTGAACATCTCCAATACTTTCAACATAGCGGACCTCTACCAGTATCACCCTCCGGATGAGGCCTCAATCTCCATTTCATAACTCGAGTCGAGTTTTTCTAAGGTAGGAAAGAGTTGATGTAGCTGTTATTTACATCTTGCAATTAAACGCCAATGTCGTTGGCTTGGCCTTTTAGTGAAGATCGCTTTTCTAGGAGAATTATTCTAGTTAGTTAGCATTGGGATCTCTTATACACGTGTCCCTTGTTGATTAGCCTGCTCTGCACGATTCTTTGTTGAGATTTCCTTTTATGCATCTTTCATTTTCATAGTGGGCAGCTTGTTGCTCATAATTTTGGATTTGTAATCAAACCTTTCTCTACAATGTATTTCCTCCATAACTGAGTTGGTTTGGAGTTTTAGCCTCTTTATATGCTGTTTCACATCACAAACCCATTTGAGCTTTAAACCCATTCAAGCTTCTATCATAGAGAGCTCTCCTAAGAGAGAGAGAGAGACACACGAATCCTTGTTTTTATCAGTATTTTTCTCTTCAATTCTAACTCTTTGTCTTCTCAGTCTCTGTAAATTTTCAATTTTGAAGATAATGAATATTGAATTAGGATGTTTTGGGTTTTACATAGTTTGTTTTTGTTAATTTGATTTTTTATCAAAGAAGAATTGTTATTTTTATCATATTTATACTGAATTTAGGGTATGTTTCATTCTCTAGGTTCTATTTTGAGCATTGTTTTTAGATTTTTGTTATTCACAATCCTAGATTAAGTTGCGAAGGAATGGTGAAGCCGTAAGGGTTGGGAGTTTGTTTTTGTATCTGCGATTTTTTCCAGGTAGATAGCATTCGGCACTAGGAGTCGGCCAACAATCGGCAGGAGTCGACAATCGTCGATCATTAGCAGAGGTGGAGGCCCGAAAGATGTGGGGGTGGGGGCTTTGTTGTGAATTAATGTTTTAGTTTTAGTTTTTAGGTTTTTTAATATTGTCTTGATTAAATTGTATTTATAAATATATTTTTTTTTTTTATAAAAAAGCACAAGGTTACTTTGGTATTTTTTGTAAAATTAGTAAGTTCAGGGTATTTTGACGTAATTTATATAAATATGAGGCCTAGTTTTGATATTTTTCAAATTTAAGATACTTTTAAAACTTTGTCAAAAACTAAAGGGTATTAATACGTAAATTTTCCCATTTAACAAATAACCACTCTGCCAAAAAAATTTGAATTTGAATTTAGCAATCTCAATGATTCATGTTAGTTTTGGTCCCCCGACAAAAAATTCCAGGCTCTATCACATCTTTTAACTAAACTAGTAGACTACTAAGTATACCAAATTATAAATTTCCCTATTTTATTTTTTATTTTATTTTTTTAAAGGGCTGCATTTTCTTAGTAACAAAAATCCCTTGGTGGATTTCCAAAAACAAAGAAATAGGTTATCGAGCTAGAAAAATTAATAATAAAGTATTCCTTTGAGGATATAAGAACATCGCCTCTTAAATTATATAAACGATTAGAAGTTTCCTTCTAGGTAGCTATCTAGTATTATTATTATTATTATTTTATTTTTTTGATATGAAATAATCGTTCACTCTCTTCATCCCTAATCCGTTTTGTCAATCAACTTTGACAATAGCTTCTTGTTTTCAACGTTGATTAAGAGATTAGGTGAGTCACGCACATATATATTGTTAGAGAACTGATACTGTAACTTTCAATATTAGGATTCTTCTTTATCTAATAGCAAAAACAATCTAGATAAATAAAGGGAAACACTACAAGAAAAGGAGGCAAAATGATACAAGAATGACAAACTCATCTTTAAGTGTCATCGTAATAGATCCGTGCATGTACGTGTGTTGCGATGACAATATTCTCGTTGCTATAGATATCAAAACGTATAGCGATGACACATCGTCGCTATAGTGAACTCAATTCCCACCAATTATAGCATTTTATAGCGACGAATAATTTGAAAATGTCCTTACAGTAGTTGTTAGTTATAAGGACGACATGTTTGTTTATATCGATGATTTTTATCACCGCTATATGATCCAATTAATTAAAAATAATAATTTTATAATAATTAATTGGTAATAATAATAATAATAATAAATGTAATTAATTATAATAAAAATATTAATTCATAATTATTATTAATTAATATTAATATAAATTTGAAGCGGACTATTGAATCTAAGGTTGATTTGGAGCGAGATATCTGGCTCGAGGCTTTGCCAAGCTAAGTTTTTTCTTTCCCTTCTTTGTAGAACGATCAATACTGCACAAAGATTCAAT
The DNA here is from genome assembly GCA_010015005.3 of Ulmus americana. Lineage (NCBI taxonomy): Eukaryota > Viridiplantae > Streptophyta > Magnoliopsida > Rosales > Ulmaceae > Ulmus > Ulmus americana. The sequence continues at coordinate 5,510 of WUAT03121566.1, read as the reverse complement.
AATCTGCTCGGAAAACTCAACTTCATTGTTAAATACAAAAACGGAGTGGTGTACCAGCTACATTTTTGTATTTAACAACGAAGTTGTATTTTCCAAACAGAATACTGAATCTTTGTGCAGTATTAGTCATTCTACAAAGAAGGAAAATAAATAACTTAACTTTATAAAGCTTGGAAACAGAATCTCGCTCCAAATCAACCCTAGGATCAGAAACCCAATCCTAATCAAGCATGAAGTCTGATTCCCGATCAAGATGAAGCCCGGAGTCAAAATTCTGATCTAGAGCAAGCTAGAGTCAGAATCCCAAGCATGCAATTCAATCCCATCCATGGGATGTGATTGAATTACTTGCTTGGTATACATTTCCCTACTTGGCAATTAATAAACATATGACATTAATTAAAAATAAGTTATTGAATATATATGAATAACATATCAATTTTATTTAATCATAAAATAAAAATTTGTTACATAAAACAATAACAAATCTTATTGAACTACTTTTACTCCGGGTCATTATCATGATAATTCTTACCGTCGTCGTCATCTTCATCGTTAGCATCATCATTTTCATCACTTGTTTCTTCATCAAGGTATTCTTCCAATGTATCATTATCTATGTCATAAACATCCACATCATCAACATCCATGTCATCATCATCATTAACGAAAGATGCATCTTCATTGACATTACGCGAAGCTGTGTTAACTGGTTGCTGAACTTGAATGATGTTTCCATCGGTCCATTGTAAAGTTATTTCCTCTAAATTACCAAGATCAACAAATAGAGAGAAGTTGGATGGGTTGTTAGCTTGCAATAAATCTATCTCACTCAAATCATTTTCTGGTATGTCCCAAACACTTCAATGATTGACTTCCTGTACAACTCGCCAGTTGGGACTACATAAAGCATCTTCAATGTAAAAACCTGCTTTGCTTGCAAAGCAACTATGAATTGATCATCCTTATATGACTTAGTGCTGATGTCGATATTGGTAATGTTATTCTTTGTTACATTCTGTCTAGCATCACAATTAAACCATTTGTCTATGAATAATACAACTGAAAAATCATCTAAGTATGAAAGCTCCAATATTTGCTAAAGCTACCCATAAAATGTTTCAACTCCCGTCCCTGGTACAGACACTCCACTGTTATGTGTTTTTAGTCGATTGTCATGATCATGAGTTATAAAACGAACTCCGTTTACAATACAAGTTGGATACGAGTACACTAGCATATTTGACCTCGAAACTAAAGATAGTAACTTTATAGTGACTTTGGGGGCATTCTTTTGGTGTAGAGCATAAATTTGTATAATTCACACACGCTCCATTCAAATTAGCAAATGTAACAATTGACTTATATAGGTATTGTGCGTTAAGAAAATTATAAGTTGATTACCTTATTAAAAACCAAGTTGGAAATTTTTTTTTGTGTACTTGGTTAAGATTTATGCAACGACGGGTATGCAGCTCGTGCTTGTATTCACTGTTGCAAGTAATGAATATTAATAGGAATGTATAATCAAAAAATTACTAATTAACAAATTGACATTTATTTACTTCAAGTAGGCTTCAATTTCCGAGGAGTTGTTTAGTATATAAAGCTTAGTTGTATTTCGAACTTCAGTGTCAAGGTAAATTGAAGACCTTTTTCCCATCAGCTGACACTATTATTCAAAAATAGACAACTACCTAGTTGCAACAATAACATCATCATTCATGTCGAGCCGGTTAAACCTCGTTTCCACGTCCTCGAAATACCTTGAACAAAATGTTAAAGCTTCGTCGACAACATAGCCTTCTGAGATAGAACCTTCAGGCTTATCTTGGTTTATGAAATAATCTTTAAATTATTTTAAGTTTCTCTCAAACGGGTACATCCACCGTATATAAAGTAGTCCACCAAGTATTGCTTCTTCAGAAAAATGCAACACAAGGTGAATCATAATATCAAAAAAAGCTGGAGGAAAAATTCTTTCAAGCTTACAGAGGATAAGTACTAATTGATTCTGAGATTCAACCATGTCACAAACCTTCAACGACCTCGCACACAACCGTTTAAATAATGTACAAAGTTCAATAATTGTGGAGGAAATTGTTTTATTTAAAAAAAAACGCGACACCCGATAGGCAGAAAATGTTGCATAATAACATGACAATCATGTGACTTCAAGCCAAGAATTTTGGTATCATTCAAAGCAATATTCTTAGTCATATTAGAAGCAAAACCATCTGGAAATTTCATTGATCGGATGAACTTACAAAATAGTCGACGATCTAACTCTGTTAGCTTGTACTTTGCAGCGGGCTTACAACTTGTTTCCTTCTTCATACAAGTGCAACTCCTTGATATCTAAATTCTCCAAATCATGTTTGTCATTTTTCATGTCTTTGGATTTGTGTGGATCCACTAATATTGTCTCGAGTAAAATGTCACACAAATTTTTCTTAACATGCATGACGTCGATATTATGCTTTAACTCGATAGGGCCCCAGTACGAAAGCTCGTAGAAAATACTTTTTTCTACTAGTTAAGCTCGTCATCCCCTCTCTTTCTTTCAACGCCCCCATATTTACGATGGTTACCTAGAAGAGTATTTTTAACACGATTCAACTGTTGCAATATGTTCGAACTAGTCAATCTGTACAAAGGAGGTCTTTTCTCTCTTTTTCCATTAAACTCAAGGTTACTACGCAAGTGATGCTTAGTTGACAAGAAATGTCGCTGACCAACAAAAGCTGTTTTTTCCAATAACACGCATTGACTGTGTCTCCTCGTTACAAGTTGTACATACTTTGTAACCTTGCCCACTCTACCCAGAAAGACTACTTTTTGTTGAAAAATCATTAATCGTCCACAACAGTGCTGCCCGCATTTTGTATACCCTGTTATCACTTGCTGCATCACAGGTGTCTATACCAGTAACCCATAATTCGTTCAACTTGTCAATTGATGACCGCAGAAACACATCTTTATTCTTGCTAGGTGATTGGGACAAGGAATCAACAGAGTTAACATTAGGTACTCAAGTTTCATACACAACTAAGGAGGAAGATTGTAAGTTTTCATAACCACCAGCCACATGATGTACGAGACTCATGTTGCCAAAATGATTAAATCCGTTAGTAGCCAATCCCAACCATACATTCCTTACTTCATTGGCAAATTGAGAGTGACTTTTATTGAACTCCTGCCACGTCTTGCCATCGACCGGATGCCACGTCACATCGTCATTTGTTAACTTTCCCATACTATGCCACCTCACTAGTTTTGCAGTATGCTTCGTGGAAAACAAATGTTTAAGTCTAGATTCTAATGGAAAGTAACGTAAAATTTCATGCAGCATATTCTTCCTAAACAATTTGACTGCTTATAGTTTCCAACTACTTTTGGAGCACACTGGACATGTTTCTTTTGAATCACTTTTGTTCTAGAACAGTGCACATTTATTTTTGCAAACATGAATAGATTTGTACCCTAAACCTAGCTTCGTCATCAAATTTGTCGCTTCATAATGAGAGTTGACCAGATCTATTTGGGGAACGCCAACTTCAACAGCTCATCCATTGACTTATTCATCCACTTATTGAGCACCTCAACTTAACTAAAAAGTTTTAGGACGAATAAGGCAAAACTCCAAGGTATAACTCCAAATTTAGAGCATTAAACAGCTTGTCGTATTGTACAGTAAATGCTTCAGCAGTTGATGCATCCACTTCTGCATCATCCTGATTATATCATCAGGAACATTAAACATCTCATCCTTGTTAGGTTTCCCTTCATTCTATTCAGGCGCGTTCGTCGTAACATTGTCATTCTCATTTTTCCCATGAAAAGTCTAGACCTCATAGCCCTCCATAAAATTGAACTGGAACATGTGATTCTATATGATATCCGATAGTTGACTGTCATTATTTATACATCTTTTACACGGACATCTGATAAACCCCCTATCATTTGCAAATGGCCGTGCCATATTTAAATATTTCTGCAATCCATCCCAAAACTCACTAAACAAACTGCGTCTTCTGATCTTTGTCCAACTCTTGTTAATTGCCATTTCAGATATGCTTCAAACACACAAGGAAGAAATATTTAGTGTAAATTTCATTCTTGCAATGTGTCCTAAATCCATCTTATCACTCCAACTCTAAAGGGTACGGGCCTAAATCATTCAAGATTGATTTTTAATTATGAATTGAATTTTTTTTTAATTGTCTCATTTCACGTGTAAATTTTGTCAGCGTCTTACCTTAATTCCCCTAAGTGTACAATCTATATTAAATATAGTCTACACACCCAAAGAATAAATTGGAGATACTACCGAAATCTACACTCAAAATAGAAGCAATAACTAAAAATTTTAACATAATTCATAACTGAAATCAATCTCAAACTATCCAAAAAAGAGATAATTCGAAGATGAGTTTGTAAATCACAAACGTACTCATCTTTAAATGGTATTTTAAGCTTTATGCAAGTGTATTCAATTGTACAAAATCACAGATCAAATCCAATATCAATTTCAATATCAATTACAATATCAATTCTACATATCGAATCCAATATCAATTCCAAATATCAAAACTAATTCATAATTAAAATTCCAACTCCAATATCAATTCAAAATATCAAAACTAGTTCATAATTACAATTCTAATACCAATTCCAAATAGCAAAACAATTACCTAATTATAATTTCAATTCCATATGCAATTCCACATATCAAATCCAATACTTAATTATATTTCAAAATCCAATTTCAATACTAAATATAAAAATAATTTTCTAATTACAAAATTTCCAAATTAATAGTAAACTCCAATTCTAGATCAAAAACACAACATAGTCACCAAATAGCAATAAATTTACATACTTGGATTGCAAACACACACAAACTAGAGATTTCAATACTTTTCCAAAAGCACAAATCACCTAACACACAAATAATACAATGAATATTATCTCCCAAATTACCAAGAACAAACAAACAACCCAAAATAAGAAAACTCATATAATCAGTCACAAACCTCTTTGAAACTGCTTGGGAACCTTGAATCGGAGATGACTAGAGAGAGGGAGACGTTTTTGGCAAGCAGAAATGGGGAAAAAGAAGGCGCTAAAATTTCGCGAGAAATACTCTAGTACTTAAGCGACAATATGCCACATATAACAACGACATGCTATGCGATCCGCCAGTTTATAATTTTCAAACACAGACTTTATTGTGATGACATTGTGATGTCGTCGCTATAGGTGGAATCTATAGCATCATCACTAAAAATTCTGTCTCTATAGACAAATTTTCTTGTATTTCTACAAAAACAACCGCCTAAAGCTTCTTCTTTTTTATAAATAAAAATAATAATTTGTTCCGTAACTAGAATTTTAATTATTTCTGCAATCAAATATAATCCAAAAATATATATAATCCACAAGTACAACAATTGAAACATAAAGTTGCATGTGTTTTGCTCTCAAGTTCATAGTATAATTTTCACACT
>WUAT03121455.1:0-12567 GCA_010015005.3 Ulmus americana | reverse complement strand
TCCCTAATGGGTTGTACATGATAGAAATTAAGGGGGATAAAGCTCAAAGCAAAAGACATTACAATGTAAGCAACGGAAGAGAGATCCAAAGGTTGATTGAGTAGAAAATTAAAAGATTTGATAAATCAAAAGCAAATGAGGAGGATGATCTGAAGGAAGAAGATGCTTAAAAGCAATTAAAGGGCTACTTTTGGCATATCTGAAGAAATTTGAAGATGAGGTCGATGAACCTGATACTACAATTAATGAGCTTGTAGAGGTTTCCTTAGATGAAGCCAACCTGAGTAAAAATGTGCTTGTGGAAGCCCTATTATTGAAGGAAGAGAGGAAATTTATAGACTTCTTGCGGAAGAATAAAGATGTATTTGCTTGGTCACATAAGGATATCCCACGAATTGATACTGAAGCAAAAGATTGCTTCAATATAGATCCAACCTTTCCTCCGATGAGGCAAAAATAAAGAAGGTTCGCTCCTAAAAGAAATAAGATTGTGAGCAATGAAGTCGATAGATTACTGGAGATAGATGCAATTGAATTGTTCCAATACCTTAGTGGTTATCCAACGTCGTGGTTATAAAGAAGAAAAATGGCAAATGGATGGTTTGCATTGACTTCACGAACCCAAACAAAGCTTGCCCAAAGGAGAGTTATCTATTTCCCAAGATCAATCAGCTTCTGGATGCAACCACTAGATATAAAAGAATGAGTTTCTTGATGCATACTCAGGGTATAATCAAATCCAGATGAATGAGAGTAGTAGAATACACACAACCTTCACTGCCGAAAGAGGAATTTATTGTTAAAATTTAATTCTTTTCGGATTGAAGAATGCCAGAGCAACATATCAAAGACTTATCAATCGAATGTTCAGCAAACTCATAGGGGTAAAAGTGGTCGCATATATTGGCGACATGGTTATCAAAAGCAAAATGTCAAAAGATCATATTGAGGATATAGAGGAGGTCCTCAAAGTCTTCCGGAAGTTCAGAATGAAGTTAAACCCTCTAAAGTGTGCATTTGGGATATCCTCTAGAAAATTCCTAGGCCATGTTGTAAGTAAAAGAGGAATCGAACGAAACCCAATGCAGATAAAGACACTATCAGAAGTGGAGGAGCCAAAAACTGTTCGAGATGTGCAAATCTTAGCTGGGAAGATTTCCGCTTTAGGAAGGTTCATTTCAAAGATGTCCGATGTTTGGGCAAAAAACCGTATTGACCATTTTACCCTCCACACAGGATAGCTGGCCCCGTGCCATGTCATAATACGGTTGGGTTCAATGTCATGGCCCATCCATGTGGGTTCAGTGTTGCAGCCCACATCCTTGGTTCAGCTTTAGTTGCCTCTACAATAGGGCTCCTTCTACATGCTACCCACTCTACGGGCCAACCCAATCCATGATTCGCTCCACTCTACGATACACCTGTTCCACGGGCCGGGTCATCCTACTGGTTGGTGCACTCTACGACTTGGTTCACGCTATGGGTCGAGTCAGCCTACAGGTCACCTTCCAATGGGTGAGTCTTGACCTATCAATTACACTCTATATTAACTCCCCATGGTGGTTACATAGCATTGAGTGCTCCCTTGATGGCCATCAATGATCCATTATGGCCACAAGCTCATGGCCTTTCATTCTACCAGGTATAGAGTCCAACAACTAGCCTTATTAATAAGTGTAACTGCCGACCATTCACTTTGCCTCATTAGGAGCCCAATTACTCCCCCATTACTATATATACTAGAAGCATCCCCCTTAAAGGGGAATGATCTCTTTAACTTCTATATGATCTTTGGCATGCCCTTTTTTCCTTGAGAGCTCTCTATATTCTCCATAGTTGGTACCAACGTTTCTTCGATCTCTCCATCTCCGATTCCCTCAACAAGAAACACCGCTGCCGTAATGCCAAGTTCCAGCTTGCTTACTGCCTCCACCGTGCCCAAATCTCCTGGTCATGGTAACGCTTATATATCTCTACATATTCTCTTGGATCTCATCCTCTCTTCCGTTATCTAACTTGATCGTCGAAGTTCTTTTGGCCAGCACCCCCCTCCCCCGGTATTAAGGAATTCACGATCACATCTGATTTCACTATCTCACATGTTTAAAATGTTGTCGGTGGCTCCATCATCACAAGAAATTCAATTGTAGAATCCGACCGTCTGCAAGAAACAACAAGGGTTTTGACGAACCCACTCTGTTTTTACTATCTCCTATTACATATTTTGTAATAGTGTTATACCATTAAACTATTCTCCAACAATCAAATACCATTAAGATAATTTATTCTAAGATTATGGTTCACAATCATCAATTATTAGACTTTAGTAATTTCTTTTTATCTCATCGTCTAGCCTAGTTTGGAATAATCAAAATACCTTCCAACATGATCATAAACCAAAGTTATAAGTCATGTGTGTCGTGTGAAAAGATATCAAAGTTTTAGTTTAGTGTGTGTATATATATATATTATTTATTTTTACAACAATTTGGTAAACAATTTTTAAGACATTACCGTTCATGATATGTTTGTTCTTTTTATATTTAATTTATAATTTTTATAACTCGTCTACAATTTAGTAATTTTTTAGAAATGATTTTAATTAATTTTACAACATTTTAGAGTTGAACGTGTCAAATTTAAATAATTCAAGAGGAATAATGCAAATAAAACTAGTTTGGGTTAAATTTTTTAATACATGGAACATTTTGATAGTAATTCAAAATTTTGAGGGGACTTCGATTTTAATGAGTTGGAAATCTTATCCAAATTTTCTGATTGTACTTCTTTTGTATTGATATCAATGACATTTGCTTAATTAGCTTAAAACATTAAACATATTGTATGTGCTTTGTCGCGTTTTTTTTTTCATCCACATTTATCATGCCATCTCATGGAAAACCCAATAATAGAAATTCCTAAGACTTAAGATTATGAACAAAACCAATGACACAAGAAACAAAAACAAATTTGTTTGTAATAAAAATTTATAAACAAAAACAAATAATAGAAGAATGAATTATGATATCATTTTATGAAGAAAGAAAAAGGTCATTCACAAGTGAAGTGTTCAAAAAATAATATATATGACAAAAAAAATGTGTGATAACCTGAGAAAGGTTATCCCAATTGTACACACAACAGCTTAAAGCCTTTAAACCAACCCCCAATGCACCTATTCAACTCAAACCAACACTACTTGTAAACCACCAAATATAACACAAAATCACAACACAGCCAGATTTGTTGCCCTCTGTTTAACCCATCAAAAATACACCTCTCCAATAACAAACCTCTATGTGCCAATCTTTTCATGAATAATCCAACAGCTCTAGCTCTTTTCCTACCTCCAATCTAGGAAAAGGGCCACTGTTTAATCTTCATCGGTAACCGCCTCCGTAAGGCTGTTGAGGAGCATAACTGCCTCCGTATGGCTGTTGAGGAGCATAACCGCCACCTCCACCCATCATGGGATTATAGCCACCGGATATGTTTGACCCTGGAGGTAGTCCGGCTGGCTGTTGCATCGGAACTCCCTGCCCCATCGGCATATTCATCCCCATTCCTCTTCCCATTCCCATGGGTTGATTTATGCCTCCGTAACCACCTCCCATACTCATGCCTCCACCAGGAACACCACCCATTCCCATTCCCATACCCATCCCAGAACCCATCATGTTTGGGCTAGGCCTGAGGGCACCTGCACTAGCACGCCCTATCCCGGAACCAGATCCCATAGCTTTACCCATAGTTACAGTAGATGTTACAGGTGTAGCAGTTGGCTTCTCTAACCTCTTCTCCTTCCTATTAATGGCATCAAAATCAATTCCTATATCTGCCAGTGGATTTATTTTAGCTGCACGCAAAAGAAATTTGACAAGAGAATCAATAAAATGCTGATATCCATTAGTAACTAGCAAGCGTAATTTAAGAATCAAATGCTCGAAAAGATAAAAGAAAAAAAAGGAAGGATAGGAATGTCTAAGAAATCCAACACTCACGTCCAGATATATTAAGATTAACTAGCCCTCTGCTCAATGTATCAGCCCAAACTGATGACTTGGGCTCAAACTTATCCTTAGATGGTTGAGTAACCAGGGCATGTGATCCGGTTGAAGATGGAAGAGAATGCTGTGAAGTAATTGAAGGATTTGCTCCAACTGTTTGTGAAAGGTTACCCAGAAGATCGTTGCCATGTCCCAAAGCTGGTCCTGGAGGAGCTTGATGAGCTGCTTGAGGAACAAAGCCCCCACTGTTTACCTGTCCAGCTGGACCCGTTGGATATTGAGGACTCACTTGTGGAGCAAAAGGAGCTACAGATGCCCCTTGTTGGGAATAGAAGTTTGCATTATTGGGAGCACCAAATCCTCCTTGTGAAGTAAAATTTCCACTATTATACTGAGTTGGTCCAGATGGTACTTGAGGAACCATATGTGCAGTCATAGGAGGTGGATGTCCAGGTGGAAGATAATTTCCGAATCCAGGTTGTCCAGCAATGCCAGTTTGATTCGGAGGAACTGTATTTGAAGGAACGGGAACTATGGATCCTGGCTGAACTTGATAACCAAAAGCATTAGCACCTGGCTGTGGAGCTTGTTGGCCTGGTGGAGCTGAAAAAGGTGTCTGTGAGGTTATGGCAGGCGATGGTCCAGAAGGGGGGAGGATATCTGCTAGGATATCAGTGTTCTCATTTGTAAACTGTGAGTTTGTTGGAGTTTGAACAGTTGAAAAACTGGGTGTAGAATAAGTTATGCTGGAAAATGAGTCTCCAAAACCAAAATTGGCAACTGGGTCCGCCTTTGGGGCATCTGCTTGGGGCGGACCAGCTGCCTGGAAAGAAGCTGTGGAAGTGTTGGCGTGTGGTGGAGCTTGGATTCCGTTGGCAGTAGGAATGGCTTTGAAAGGTGCATCGCCAAATGGATCTTCATTGGACTGCATTATATCAAAATACTCTTGAAGTCAACAAATAATTTTCAGCAATGTGTTATAGGCTATGCATTCTCTTCCAGCAAATATTAAATGAAAATTGGCATGAAACTCAAGTTCCTGATATTCTGGTCGCTACATTTATGCTATGAAGCTTGAAATGATAATTGTCCCCTAAATATTGATTCAAAATTAAAGCTACATAATTTTATTATACTACCTCTTATTATGTTTTCTTAACAACATCACATGAAAATTGTAATTGCAGATGCATGTGTCCTGGTGGTCTTATGTTTAATTCCTCTAGTGATGGTATCCATGAGACGTGTCACAAATACAAACGATTACAACTTGGAATCTTTAAGAGACATAATGTTAGTTCAATAAACAAAAATGTGGTGATCTAGGAGTTTCTGACATTGAAGAAATTGCATCATGGCTACCTGATTAGGAATATTAGAAGCCAATGGTGCTGCTGCAAATGTAGGTGCTGAACCAAAGTTTGCATTGGACTCAGGTTCAGGCGTAACGGATACAGTTGGTACAAGAGCCAATGAGTTTGGTGCAAATGATTCAGTCAGAGAACCAAGCAAGTCCACCTCAGAACTGTTTGAAGTAACTGGAGCAGCTGATAAAAAACAAGGTAGCCTGAGTTTCTCAGAGTGCATGTTTAGCACAAAAGAAATAGCAAAAACAGAATCTTAGCTCCAGAAAACACAAGACAGCTTAATGTCAAACAATGAAATAACTATTAGTTAAAAAAAATGTAAACAACCGTTATATTAGACATGATTATTTGCTTCTCTTATTTATGAATTGAGACATTTTCTCAACAAGAAATACATGCAAACATGCCAGCTAGCATGTTTGTTCTTTGCATATTTCATTTCCAATTTTTCCTGCTTGATGGTTCTTTAACAGTTGAGCATAACATTCATATGATTAGATGGTTCTTTATATATATCATACAGCATATGGATGTTCTCTTATCATTCAGCTGTTCATGAATCATCAAAACATGCTGTGGCCAGAAGGAGGAAATGAAGAAGAAACACATAGAGGAACAATGAAGGAATCATGTTTCCACCCGCTAAAGGAAAATAAGCAAAAATAAACTGCAAGGACAAACCTATAGACCATCACATTTAAACATGCCCACATGTGGAAATACATACAGCAAATTCAGTGAAAAGATGAAAGTTGAGCAATAATTTAATCTGACCCATAAAATTGAAACAGCAGATGCAAAAGCAAAATCCAAGAATGCGTCCTCATAAACCACATCCGCTAAAAAGACAAGGGACAAAGCAACACTTGAACCTTGTAAAGAATCTATCACCAAGCAAAATATTCTCGAAAAAGAAAAAAAAAGAAATAGCGTCTCTTTGAACCCCATTACACAATGTGCAATGCTAGCCAGAATGATAATAGCAAAAATCAGCATTGACAGCACTGACCAGGTAATTTAGAAGTCGACAATGATACCCATCTTGGCCATGTAAACAAGAATTATGTACCTGGAACTGAACCACGTGGATCAAATTCATCAAAAGCTTGCACTTCCTGGTTTGCAGGAGATGCCGAAGTGGCAGGAACATTGGTTGCTTGGTTTGGAGGATTGCTTGCAGGTGGAGAAGCAGTTGGATGGTTGCTTACCGGTGGAGAGGAAGCTCTAGGAGCAGAAGTTGCTGGAGTTTCTCCATCCCTGCTGTCATGATATTAGTGATTATACTATGAATTAAACTTAGTTTTTAAGAGATAAGATCATTCCAAGAAGAAAGTTAGTACCTTTCACTGTGAACAGGGCTTCGAGATTCAGTTACAACCTCCTCATAACTAGGGGGAGCACCAATATTTTGTTCAGAAAATTTCCTATCAAGCCGTCTGCCAATGTGATTAACAGGCATAACAAGATAAACTATGTCAACTCCATTGCTCTGAATAAACTCAGCCAACATAAAGCAACAAGTTCAGTATAAGTCAAAGTATGAATTTACCTTCCATCTTGGGAAAACTCATCAGTTCTGGCCCCGCTGCCACAAAAAATAAATAAATAAATAAATGTGGAGATAAGCTAATTAACAACCTAAAGGAAAATAAAGACTCAAAACACGTCAGAATTTCAATAATCAAGCATCACAACTACAAAAAAATTAATAATTGCAAAATATCTTCATGAATAATCGTTCATTCTTAGAAATTGAACCAGGAAAGCTCTATGTAGGTATAAGATAATACTCCCTCCTATTTTCTTTTACTTGTTTAATCTTTCACAAGGCATTCCCAAAAACTTTACTCACCCAAGAACAAAATGGAATCTATGACCAAGTTCTGTTCAAAGCATAAAAATAAATACATGAAATTTGAAGATATAAAGATAAAACAAAGAGGAAGAGAAGACGATGATTAAAAATAAAAATAAAAAAATAAATAAAAGTAATAGTTAAACACCCAAATTAACAAATTCATAATTTCTATTTGAAACAGATACTAGGAACCTGTGTAAGTAAACACATACCGCGAAGAAGCATCATCATCAAAAGAGCGTCTATCTCTATCGGAGCTTCTACTTCGTGCACCATATTGGTTATCATCAACACTTTGACTTCTTCCACGGTAATCATCTTCCCTGTACCCATCTCTTCCATAGCGTTCTTCATATTCTCTGCCATAACGATCTCCATCATGACCATATGAGTCTCCGTTTCTACCGTACCTATCCTCGTCCTTATATCCCCACTCTCTCTCTCTACCATAACCATTTCTGTCTTCATCCCTGCTTCCATAACGATCATCATCATATCTGTCACCATATCCTCCTCCGGGCCTATACATTCCACCAGATGATGATGGGCTACGGAACCTGTTATCATGCAACATTCATAATCTCAATCAAATATCTAAAATAAAATAAACAATTTCAGTAATATGTTCTTTAAAAATATATTCTTCTGTTGATACTGGTCATAGTTGTGCTTGGGAAATAAACATAATGCCAAGTCATGAAGATAAACACGAAATAATTCAGAAACAATTACAAGTTTACAACCATTTGTTTATGATAATCTATAGAGAGAGATACCAACTTGAGTTAAGAAAACAACTTTTGGGGGCAAGGAGAAAGAGGGAACAATGTGTTGGCAGAAGAAATGATTTCAGTATTTGAGAGAATGAAAACAGATAACTCTGTAAACTAACAGAAAATACAAAAAATTGAAGAATTTTTATTTTATTTATTTATTTTTTTGAGACGCAATAATCCATAATTGGAAAGCTACACATAATCTACTTCAACATTGACAATGGCTGGCACTCTAGTGAATACAAAGATTTTTCGAAGAGCAGTTAATGGCCAGCAATACCGCAAAGAGAATATATAAATCAATTGTTGCAAGGTCAAACTCACTTGTCCCTGTTGGCAGCTGCTTTCTGTCTAACTTCAATTATTCTTTCTTTATCATTCACTAAAACCACAAGGCTTTGAGATTTCTTTCTCACATTGCTTCCCTGGTCTTTTCCAGTGGAATCAATGTATTGAAAATCGGACAATGTCTGATACATGGGAAAATATCATTATAACCCACAGTTAACTAAATCAATGACTATAGAAGTAATTAAATACTTCTTAAAAAAAAATGAACTTACCGATATTTGATATGCATGTTCTCTGATTTCATCTATGACTCGCTCTGATCCATGGGCTATCAAGTAGTCCAAAACAGTCAAAGCCTAATGTACAACACAAGAATACGTTAGTTTCGTGTGATGAAAAAACGTCAAAACACACAATTAAACAAAATGAAATGTCGACATCATAAAATTGAGAATACACATCACTGCGGAATTACAAATTCCACGATAGTTATTGCTACGTTGTATAATGTAAAACAAAATGCGGACAAATTACACAAGAGAGGAAAGGAAAGAATAACCTTGTAGACATGCCGCCAATTCTTGCCAGTGTCATTAATTCGCTTCCAGACTACGGACATGATCATCTGGTATTCATGACTGGAAGAATATTTGAAATTTCATTAATCAAGAACAAGAGCAGCAGTACAAAAAAACCCACTAAAGATTAGGCGAAGCTTACTAGTTTCTCGTAGCTAGTGCAATATCTGCTAGAAGTGATCCATGAGGTCCCCAAGGCTCATTGCTAGTAGCATCTAGAACCTGAAGGAAAATTTATTTTTATTTTATGTTAGCATAGAATCTAAACATTATAGTGAAAATTAGGATAAGTTTATAAGTTATAAGAAAGTAGGTTGTTACCTTCTGTTCTATTCCAGGAACTTTCAAAACTTTCTTGTTCACCTCTCTCTTACTACAAAAGTAGAACATAACAACATCAACATTCTAATAATTAATTGCATTTTGATTCTAATAATTAGATTCATGACTTACAGGTCCCTAACAGTTTGATCGAAGACCTTCTTCATCGCACAGCGCTGTTGAGAGCAAATAAAATCAATAAATCCATAATTCCAAAAACAAAACCCATCAAATAACATTCAAGCTTCAAGATCTGTAATTTCAATTTGAACCCAACATAAATGATCTAATTCGATTAATAAAAATTGTAACTTGCATAGGCAACGAAGCTCAAACTAGATTAAACAGAAAAAGCAAACAAGGAAGAGCAGATCTGAAAGAAAAATTGATGAGAACGAACCTGATTGAATGAAATTGATGATGGAAATCGAATCGAGAGCAGATCTGAAGAGAATTAGAGACAAGAACCCCCTGTCCTGATAATCAAATTCGAACAACCTTTGTTGGTTTTCTTTCTATTTACGAACAGAAGAAAGAGGGGCAGACAGATGAGGGTAAATTCGGAATAATAAAAATCACAACACACATCGCATCTTTTTATTTTTTATTTTTATTTTTAATTATTATTAATTTGTCAAGTTGGAATAATGATGTTTTGACTCGACCAACCTATTTTTATTTTTACAATTCAATATATATATATTTTTTAGAATAACAAGGTATGCCACAAAATAGGATTGTGGCTACTTGTCTGGCAAGTGTAAGAGAAAAGTCCTCTTTTTATGATCTGGCTTGTCGACCTAAAGAAGAATTTTGGGATCTCAATGAGAAAATATCTATGCATAAAAAGAATAAACGACTTCTTTCTAATTCTCACAATCTTGATGATTAGACCCGTCAGATAATTAAAGTAAAACAACTCAATTCTCTCATCTTCAGAGAAGATAAATTTTGGAACCAAAGAAGTTGCACTACTTCCACAAAAAAATATTAGATAAAAATGATTGTTGGCAAGAAAATGTCCGTTTGGTTGAGGATATTTGTGGTGATTATTTTTCGAAAAATTTAACTCTTACCTCTTTCTTCTTTTTGCATTTATCCTTTTCAAGATTTCTCCCACGATGAGAAAAATTAAACATGCCACATGTCACGACATAGTTGGTGAGAATTGATATTAATATTAGGAGACCCTATTCTAAGGTTAGTTTGTTGGTGCAAGTTTTGCTCCGACTGAGATAAATTAAATAAAAATTCTAAAAAAATAAAAATAAAAAAGAATGAAAACCAAAAAAAAAAAAAAAACTGTATTCATTAGATCTTAGTATTGGCGAGTGTTTGATGAATACAAACGAAATTTTTTCCTCATTTTCTCACTTTCCGAGATATGAAAAAAAGGAAAAATTCTAAGAGAGAATGAGGAAAATAATATTTGTTCTCTTTTGTTTTTTTTATGTGTATGAGTGAGTATGTTAAGCATGTATATTGTAATATTAAAGGAGAAATACCTTTATAGATGGATTTCTCGTTATATAAAAATAAGACAAATAAAATTGTTATAGCTTATTATCACAAAATCAACTTTTACAAGTTTGGCAGGAGTAGTGGGGGACGTGACCCAATCAGGGCAAAAGTGCTAGCACGGGGCCTCATGCCTGCTAGTGAATCATTTGTCGTATATATCATTTTCTTGCGTTATTGTCCACTTTCCAAATATTCTAAAATACTATTTTATTTATTTTTATGGGATATTTATTATTATTTTCTCCTACCACATGTCACTTGCTGATTGGTCCCTCTTGAGAGAATTTCTTATTCTCTCACAATGTCTTTTTAATATAGTTAAAAGATAAAAGTGTATAAAAAGATAATATTCTTTATTTTAAAACTTCTTGAAGTTTAATTAATAATTAAGTTTTTCTAAGTCAAATTCTATGTTTTTTGTAAATTTTTATCATAGATATTTCCGTAAAATTGAAATACATATATTTTAATTCTTGTTATGAGCAATCAAATACTTTTTGAGATAAAATAAAATCGCAACTACTAAAATATTTTCTTAAACCGTTTAAAAAAGAGATTAGATTTAAAAAAAAAAAAAAAAACTAATAACTTTGATTTGTAAGAGGATTTTATCATTTTGGTACTTTGTAGTTTGTGTTTGTGCCAAAAGGTATCCCTTTTTATCAATATCATGCATGATACCTCGTAGTTGGGCTCTTATAATTTTAGTACCCTGGGTCAATCTGATTTGTTTTATAAAAATGACTGAATTGCCCTTCTCCTATCCCAAATAATAGTAATCGTACGATTGTCCTTGTATGCAATTATTTATAGTTTTAACATTCTATTAGAAGCTTAGAAATTGTTCAAAAACAATTTCAGTAATAGTTAAATATTTTTCGAATTATTACTGGGGATATTTAAGACATTTTCGAGTAAAAAAAAAGTTACAAGAAGTTTGGCGGTATCAAAATTTTAGAAACCCAAATTCGAGGGTATCAAACGTGATAGCAATAAAATAAGCATTTTTGTTTTTTTTAGAAATATAATCTTGTAAAAGATATTTAGTTATTTACCAAGAAAAAAAAATGAAAAGAAAAGATGTTTGGTATGTAGGATATGACTGAGATTATCACAGTAGATTGGAGTGAATTATCTTGAATACTATGATGTGTTACGGTGTTTGGTGTAATATTGGACTTGACTATTTTATTATTTTTGAAAAATTTAAAAAATAATAAATTTATTACTTTGACTATAAATCAATAATAAATATAATTTGAATATATTTTTTAAGTTATAATATAGATAATTTTAATTTTAAAATAAAAAAGTATGAGAATGTTAATAAAAATTAGTAAAATTTTGAAATATTTCTCTTTTATGTCCCTCAAATAAGTCTCATTTGTGTATCTAATCATATTATTTATAACATCAATATAACTAATTTATAATTAATATAACAAAATAAAAAGATATGTACAAGTGTATTTGTAATAAAAATAAATTTTCATAAATATGCTTTTATACATGTGTCAAAATAAGCAAATCTCACTTGATGGAAATGACTAAAATTGCAACGAATTTCAAAAATTGATGACTAGATTTACTATTTTTAAAGAGTCGAGATCAAATTGTAACTTCTCGTAAACTAAAGAGAATATTTATGCTAAAAAGCCTTTATAATATATAATTAGAAAGAAAAAAAGAAGGGGGAACTACAGGAATGCCCCTAAAATGAGGCGTCAAAACATTTATACCCTTATTTTACATCCATTACAAATGTGCCATTTTTTTTATACCTATTTTATCTCTATGTAAAATGACAAGTTACAAAGAAATTTTGCGACCGAGATAGATAATGCTGAA
>WUAT03121344.1:0-12570 GCA_010015005.3 Ulmus americana | reverse complement strand
GAAAATTTATTTTGAATATTATATATAGCTTTATTGCGCTATATATTAAGCACTTTACTTATTTTATTTTAGTTAGTAATAAATTAGTTAATTTATTGTTAAAAGTGTTTAATTTATGTGTTAGTACTTATTTAAATTAAATCTAAAATTTCACAAAATTTTTTTTTAAAAAAAATATAAATATCCATTAATTTTTAATTTTTTTAAAAAAATATTCATCAAAATTTTCATAAAATTCAAACCTCAATATATCTTGTGATGCCAATATTTTCATCTTTGCTTTTAAGACCAAACATGTCTTTCACTAACGGTCGACTAAAAGCATCAACGGGGAGGACTACTTGGTAACAAAAACAAAGATTTGATGACAACCGTTGTAATTTTTAAAAATCCGTGTCATTTTACAACTTTTGGCATAATAGGGACCATTTATGTCATAAACCTATTAATAAAAAAGAACGATTAAACAAGCACATTTTTTTCTCCAGATAATATTCACAATTTTGTGCTGTTTAGAACAACACGGTGTTGTTCGCATCCAATAAAAGCTTAAATCGAAGAAGAAACCCCGCAATTTTATCCGATGCATAGTTGAGAAAGGGAATCAAAAACAGAAGAAAAGGAAAGGGGTGGGGGCAAGATTGCTTCGAAGAAGAAAGAATAGGAGAGAGAAATAAAAGACAAATATCCTTTTATTTTACTTTAATTTTTTTAAAAAGTTAAATTAAATGAGATTATATTTATTTATTTTAAATTGTTAGATCCAAAAAGACTAATCTTACTAACCGTTTCAAAATTAGATGACTATTTATGCGTAAGGATGAGGTCTAATGTATATGTAAGCTCATTTCTATTAACTGTACCCCCACAAGTGAGTCGCACGTGAGGGGTATTTTCAGAATTGTCGTTTAATTCCTCAGATTTGCAAGATGCTTTTGCTGGTTTTAATGGTGGAAAAACCCAATAACATACAAATTTTTTGTTGTTCCTCCTCTTGTTCGTCATCTTGCTCTCCCTTTTGTTCTTCTTATTTTATTTTTCACTGTTTGTCTTCCTCTTTGGTTCGAGTAGGTGTTGAGGATGAGTGAAGATTTAGGTAATATTCGTTGTTTTTGTGGAATTGCTAAGCGCAATACATCGTGGACCGATTCGAACCTAGGAAGGAGGTTTTGGGGCTGCGAGAGGTATTGGGTATGTGGGTGTTATGCTTGATTTCAAAGTTGGTTTTGGTTTTTGTATACCAATATATAATTGTGTTTTTAAATTTTGTGGTTTATTTAAGCAAGATAGCTCCAAAAATGGATGTGGGTTCTTTCGTTGGTACGATCCACCTATGTGTGCAAGGTCGAGGAAGGTTATCCCGGGTTTGTTAAGAAGGATTAGGCAGCTAGAAGCAAGAATAGATGATGAAATTCATAATGAGGTTGAACTAAGTGGGTCTAGTGTTTCAAGCTTAAGGATGAGGTCTAATGTTGATAGTGAAGTGAATTCTACATTGAAGAATAAGGGAAGAATATGGGGGATTGTTAGATTGGTTCTTTTGATTATGTTGTTATATGTGGGTTATATTTTGGGGAAGATGATGTAGTGCACGACATGCACAATTAGGTTATGTAGTTTTGTGTGTGTTAGATATTCTGTAGTTTTATTTTGGTTAGTTGAGATTGTGGTCAAAGTATGGTATTTTGTAATGGTTGGATTGTGAATTAAAGAATACCTTCTTTTAGTGAGTTCTAATGTGTTGTAATACAACATAATATTTGGTTTTATAGTGTATTTTTTTGTAAGGAATATAAACCAAAAGTAAGCTAAATTTCTATATCATAATTGGATACCATACAAAATAAGTTCCATACAAACTGCTCAAATGGGTTACAAAAAATTACCAATATATGTTCCTTTTAACCTGTTTCAACCATGCTCAAAAAATACCAAACCAGAGTTCATGTAATCTAGTTCCACCTAGGCTACATAAACCATTTACAAAAAATACCTAAACAGCTTTCCATCAATCCTGTTAGACCTATATACAAAAACTTAACCCATATACAAAAAATAATGGCATCCCAGGTTCCACCAAAGTTGTACAATCAGTAAACACCCATACTAAAATAAGTTACTAAATCAACCAAATAAGTTACTAAATCAACCACCAGAACCAAAACCAATCATTTTAACAAAAAGCTTTGATGGTCAGCAAAGAGTGCAACTTTAAACTAAAAAAGTTGTTGTGGATTGGATTGGAACATCCACAAGCTGGTCTGAAAGAGGTACTTCAGAATGAGTTTCAATAGCTGGACTAGATCGAGGAGGTTGCTTGCAGCCCCTACTGTTGTGCCCTTGCTGACCGTAATTGCGGCAATGAAAAACTGTATAGTTTTTCCTCAGCTTTGTTTTTCCACCTTGCCTGACTTCATCACTTTGTAATACCCTTGCCTTCCTAGGCCTTCCCCTTTGTTTCCTAAATTAGGGACCCTGGATGGGAAGCTGATTGGTCTTAGGCCACATGTTTGGGCCATTCAAAGCATAAATGACTGGATTGTAAGCTTTCAGATAAGCTTCTCTCTTGTAACAGTCATCAACAAAGTCTAATGGATTCTCATGTTGACTCAATAGCACCGACATGGCATGCACACAAGGTAATCCAATCAGCTGCCATCGTCTACAAGCACAAGTCCTGTTCTCCAAATCCACAACATACTGGTCATCCCCAAAACAATGAACCTGATATACTTTGTTACCTGAGTAATGTGGCTGGCAAATGGAAGTCTGAAGCTTGATCTTCTCCATAAATTTGAAAATTTTTGGACTAACCGGATGAGACCACTTGGAGATTTCCTCTCTTTTTCTTGTCATCCTCTTCATTAGATAGTTCTTAATCATTTCCAGCAGGGTAATAATTGGCTTATCTTGGGCTGAGATAATGGCAGAGTTGAAGGCTTCATACATGTTGTTACATAGCATGTCACACTTGGGGTAGAATTTGAAGTAAGCCCAAATCCAATGTGTTGGATGCTTATCAGCTAGCCATTCATAAGCAGAAATAGAATCATTCTTCATTATCTCCATTTGATGATGAAATCTACGAAAAGCACGAATGAAAGTCATAAGCAATCATTATTAAGAAGCTGCCTATTATTATTTAATCAGAAAAATAAATTGCGATAGTGTTGTTCTCATACCTTTGAGTTGTTGTAGCCTTTGAAGCAGCCCAAAAACTTTGCTTCAGCTGCAAACCCTTGTGATGAACCTTAAAATTATTGTCCAAATGCTTGACACAATGTCTGTGTTCAGAATTTGGGAACAGACTTGATAATGCATCAATCAACCCTTTCTGTTTATCACTTATCCAAGCCAAAGTGTTTGAGTTATTCAATTCCAAATCAGATTGAAGATGCTTCAAAAACCAGACCCAAGTCTCTCTTGTATCTGCCTCTACAACAGCATAGGCGATGTGATACATTTGGTTATTTGGGTCAACCCCTACTGCTGTAAGTAGTTGGCCCTTGTGGAATCCATTGATAAAACACCCACCAAGACCAATTATCCTTCTGCAGCCATCTAACCAACCTCTTTTCAGTGCAGCGAGACATACATAAATCCTTTGAAAATAAGGATTGGAGTCAGGTCCATCTGTTGTGCACTTTACCATAATTTTGGACCCTGGATTCATCCTCAATACCTCTATACGGTAATCCCACAACCGAGCATATTGCTGAGCATTTGTTCCCTCAATCATCTTTCTTGCTATATTTCTCACCCTATAGAACTGCCACTTTGAAGCATCCATGTTGAGGTCAGTTTTTACTTGTTGAGAAAATCCTACAAAACTCCAGTCTCGATTACTTCTCCAAGTATCTACATACTTAGCAATCAAAGAAGATGAAAGGAACTTGTTTTTGAAGACCATAGCGTAGTTATGATCTGGACCGAGTGTCTTGACTTCAAATGTTGTGAAGTCATCATTAAGCCATGATGCATACACCATCCAAGGGCAATTGTCAGCTGTGCAAACAGCTTTCACTTTATTTTTTTCATTTTTCTCAAACCAGATTGACCTTCTGTTCTTGATAGTGCGTGCCCTAACAGCTTCTCTAAATACTTTCTAAAAAAAACCTGGCCAACCTTGAATATGGGATTCCTTATGTCCACATTCGGGTTAAACTCCCCATATTTTCTCTTGATGAACTTATGTGGCCTCTCATAAGGAGCATCCTCTTTATCGGACGAAACAACAAGACTCTTTAACTCTGCATCTTCGTCAACATCTGACTGAGACCTCTCATTATTTGGATTTATCTCAGGCACCTGAAATCCTTCCCAATATGAACTAGGATGCACACAAGTTTCAGTGGCTATGTCGTCTGCCTCCTGCTCATAATCACTCTCTAGCAGATCATCTGAGCCCTCATTCCCATCAGTTGTTATAACTAGATCCTCACCATGGATCCCCTCGGTCCCATCCTGGTCAATTGGAGCCTCAACAAACTCATTTACACCTTCATCTAGATTGGCCCCAACATACTGATCAGCAAAGGGAAACTGATCATCAACAGCTTCGTAAAGTGTCTGGGTTTCACTTGCTTCATGGTGACCTGCAAGTAATTACAAAATTTGAAATCAATCATAACCAGAAACCGTAAACCCAATCCATACATAACTCCATACAATACAAGAACATTACCTTGTGTACAGTCTCGTGTCTCCGTAGGGTCACCACCCACTTCAACATCATTTTGCAAGCTTTCTTCAACCTCCTGAACTTGTACTTCACTTTCTTTCTGAACAGGCTCTTTACCAGTAGAGTTTCGTTCGTGCTGAGTAAGCAGGTCGTCTATTTCTTGAGGGATTTCGTCATTAGAATCCAGGGTATAAACTTCTACAGCTGTTTTACTATCCTTGAAGTCTGGTGGATATATTGTTCCTAAAGGTTTTGAAAGTTCAGGTAAACTAACAAGGTATATGTCTAGGTTTCTATCTGGTCCTACATGCTTAAACAGGTCCATTACACCAGCATCATAGTTTACTTTCTCAAAGTCTACCATATCATGTCCCCTAAACCAAAACCACACTGGAAATTCTAACTTAATGGTTTTAGCTATTGCAATAAGATCCAAGAACAATAAATAATCAATGTAGCACCAGTCATAATACATCACCTCTCCCCCTTTGTACAAATCCATATTATCGTCAAACTTACCACCATAGTGGACTGTTATGGTGAAGGCTTCAGCCTCAGATGGATCTGCTAGTACACAAACCAGACAATGTTATTCATTTATATGCATATTTATATACATGTTACTACTACTTTTAACTACCATAAAACAACAGAGGACAATAAATTTAAGTGCTCCCAAACTAACAAAAAACAATCCTACTAAATTGACTACCGTTGCACACCATATAACCAATATAACAAACAATGCTATTAATGCAGTTTAGCAAACATAATTCGAACAATAAATAAATAGTTACAAAGCATTCACATGACTTTTATGCCCAAAAGGTAAAAACAACAAAATCCCCCAGACAAGAACATGTTCCCATCACTACGAAACAAAGCTTTGAGGATCCCCACACAAGACCTTTATTTTACAGACAAAATCATAGAATACAAACCCCACCTCGAAACACCTTATTTTCCACACTGCAACAAAAAAAGTGAGATTCCACCTCGGGACAGCTTACTTTCCAAGACCCAAACACCCACCACAATAAATATCATATAAATATCATTACAATACATACCCACAATAGATTCAACAAATGTAAACAAAAAACCCTAATTCATAGAGAAAAAAAACAAAGAAAACGAAAAGGGAGTTCTTTCCGTAAACTGGAGGAGGTTCTCCGTTCCTAGGAATCATCTGCTCAAGCTTACACTGTTTTCCTTCCCTCAACTCTTTGAACTAACTTCCCAAACACACCACTGTCGCAAAATCTGTGAAACCCACCCCACTATCGCCAAATATGAGAAACTCACCCCAATCGCACTCTGCTTACCTTTCTTCCCAATCTCAAAAACCTCACTAGTCTAAGGAAGTAAAGCACATTTCGCCAAATGTGAGAAACCCACCCCAAATCGAAGTGCAAACAAACAAACTCATCCCTACGATTGTACAAATATGAGAAATTAAACGACAATTTCGAAAATACCCTTCACATGCGACTCAGTGTGGGGGTACGGTTAATGGAAATGAGCTCCGTTTCGTCAAACGTGAAAAATGTCAAAAAAAAAAAAAAAACATATTTGTGGGGTATTATCATTAATTTACAACGTTAGTGGGCAATATGTAAACTCGCAAAAGTTTGAGGAGTACTCCTGCTAATTAGTCTTTTTATTTGTTCACATATACAACAATAACCAAATTGATAAGAGGATTCTTTTTGCCATTTTATTAGTAAGTGAATTTAAAAGCCCTCTTATAATTAGAGAACCAAAAAAAAAGGAAGCCTATTATTAAAGTTGCAAGTCAGTGCGCATTTTTTTTGGATGCCCATTTTGCAAACAAGAAAAAAAGACAGAATTTTTACCAACAGGAATATATGCTTCCAAACTAATATGTTACTGCATTTCAACTTCAATCAAATAGTAGAACCTTTAATCTTTAAAATTTGTCCAGATTGAAAAGAAAAAGAATCTAGTAATACGACTTGGTTTCTATTTTTGTTTTTTCTTTTGGTGGGTTCCAACAAGTTCTTCAAGCATGTCATTGTGATGAAAGGGTGGGGATGGTGGTGGGGAGGTTCAAAAGGAATATAGCCAAAAAGGGTCGATGCCACTTCAGCTGTTCCCCCATCATGTTATCCATACACACAACCCAACATTTTCTTCATTAGAACGAAACCAAAAAGAAACAGGGAAAGAAAGGATAAGTCCGAGTGTGCGTGGGAAGGGTGAAAAAAGTGTTCTCTGCTCCATAAAAGATGCCCAAAGAATCAAGAAAACGAGAGCACGAGAAACAGGAAAGGCATCAAGAGATAGCAACCCATCACTATCTCCAATAGAAAAATACGACAACCTGAATTTGGTTTTTGTCATAATATTCTCTCAATTGGCATCTCTGTAAATATTGTCGAGGAAGGAAGGAATACAAAGCACTAGAACAGAACACATAACATAAAATTTACCCTCTACACACCAGACGTTCAGAACTCTAATGCTACCTGTGCTTATAGAGGAAAAGGTAATAAGTTTTACCGCACCATGCAAATACTAGCCACAATCACACCATGATAATGAATCATCAACAAAGAGAGGTTAAAAGGAAATGTGGAATTACCACTCAAACAACAAAGTTGAACACAACATTAGTACTAATATGAAAAGGGGTAACATTAAAGTTCAAACATAAAATGACAGCAAAAAGGAAACAACGATTTTTAGTTCAGAACTACAGAGAGACACTCGCACAACGACACCATAGAGAAACTAGCAGAACAACAAACAAGGATTTTTGGTACAGACATCTTACATTCTTCGAATACATGGTACGACATACAGTAACTGCACTACTCCTTTTAGAAACTGCTACATAACATGAAGTAGAAACCTTTGAACATATCCTACTTAAGCAGCCTCTTGAATACTTCTTCCACTGGCACCCTGCGTTTCACCCATTTTGACAAAAAATCAATACAAATCATAGGAACAAAGATATATAAAAAGAAGGCAATAAAAGAACTCGGAGTTGTTACCTCGTAAATGGCTTGGCATGGTCAACGATCTTCAAGAAATAATAGCCCCATGAGGAATAGAAGAAAGTGGCATTACCCACCAACAAGAACAAGATAAGGGGTATAAAACTGGAAAAAGAAGAGGGACAAAAAAAAAATGATAATCGACCCTAAAAACTAAAGAAGCAGAAGTACCAAAGAACTAGAGTCGCTATCCCTTCCCACTCTTCTTTCTTAAAAACCAGAAAAGATGGCGAAGAGAAAGATGCCCAAGTAGAGCAGTAAACAGAGTCAGATAGTCACAAAAGAAGGATCGAAGATCATGTTGGGTACAGAAGCTAAATGGCAGATGGCCAATCAGGCAAGACAGATTATGTGAAAGAGTAATCATGAGACTATCTGATCAAAGAAACAAAGAGCATTGTTAATGTATTTATAAGGAAAAAGAGAAAATTAACTGGAAGGAAAGGAAGATGAAAAAAAGGAAAAGAAACCTAGAGAGCTTTGTATGATCAGTGACCTGAAGATTCTACAGTCAACCGTATATACATACTATATGCTAAGTGAATCTGATATCCTAAACCTCAATCTAAGACAGATTAGTGAAACCTAACAAATCTTTAGGGATATAATTGAGTCAAACCAATAACTTCAACATTCTGAAAGAATGTAGTTTCATTCCGCCTCAATAGATAGAGAGTAGTCAGTTGTTCCATCCCTTGCCAGATTGCAGGCAGCCATTAACTTCCACTGCGTCTTCTCTTCTATTAGTTTACCTCTGCTTCATCTACTTTTTTGGGTCATTTCCATCCCACTCGAATGTCCACTATCACCTCAAACATCTTCTATTCCACCAATTCTGAATGCAAAATCCTTGAGATCGTCAACCACCAAAACCACATCCTTTTTCACCATCAACACCCCATGAAGCTAAATAACCAGAACAGTCACACTACCACAAATTTATTCACTCTATTTACACTATAAAACTAAAACAGTCTGCGCAGAAGACTATTTACAGGAGCTCAACGCCCCGCCATTCAGTCATTTTGGACATCAAGATTGAGGATGCGACGCAGGGTCTCGGTCGCAGAGTCAGCACTACTGAAGATATCTCTAGCAAAAGGGTTATGCTCCCTAGTTGGGGATGGGGGAGCTGACTTAGCAATTGGGTGCATCTTAATCTCAGGAGCTGAACTACTCAACTCTAGTGACACGGTTCTCTTTGGCCGGACAGAAAACTTCGGAATTGGCAAAGAACTTGGGGGCGGCGAGTTTGAGTAGGTAGGTCCAGCCCAGAGCTCAGAAAACGAAAGACTTTCATGGGAGACTTCTTCACTAAAAAATTTCCTCCTATTAGCAGCTTTGCCATTGATGGCAATTGGAGCGCTTTTCGCAGTTTTGTGGGCTTTGCTCTCAACGCATGGCGAAGGTGTTTTAGGAGAAAAACATTCCCTTTTGGATACAGGAGTAGTACAAGCCTTCAATGGTGTTGGGAGTATGCCTTCTGCTGATGATTGAAAACTCCGACAATTGATCCCTCTAAAGTCTCTCGAAGGCGATCCGAATCGAGCTGGCACGTTTGGCTCGACATGGCCGTAGTATTGATTCCTATGCTGCGTCACAACAACAAGAGTCTCCATTGACAAAACCTCGAAACTCAACTATTAAAACTCACAGGAGCAAGCTCGTTCACTTCTAAGTTTAACCCACTATAGATCCACTAGCAGAACTCGGTCACAGTCTTCAAATCATGCTAAATGATCACAAATCGGTAGCGAAAAGTATCAAGAGTTTTAGATCTTCTCCGTAACAGAACGAAATCGAGCATGGACGAAAATTTCACTACTTCAAAGCGATTAATTACAATAACTGTTGATTGACCCACCAAATCGAAAACCCAGATACCAATTAGGTTCAAATGCAACAACAGGTCGTCAAATCTCTCTAAATCGCTGAAAATATAAAAAGCAAAAAATAAAATCAACAAACTTTTTCGGAAGAGATGATTCAGAAATGACATGCAAAGAAACCCAAATGAGAAACAAACAACATGAACACGAACCAAACAATCCCATCTTCATTTCCATATTTTCTCAAGAAATCGATAAAGGGAAATTACCTGATAGACCAAGAAAGTACTCGGGGAAGCGATGGCGGAGATCTGAAGAAAGAGCGGTCTGCTAAGACCGGCTAGCTCGAAAGGAAGAAAGCGAGAGAGATTATAGAACGACTGTATATTTCTTGAGCTATGGATTTCGCTGTACAAATCCTTTCCGAAAATATGGTTTTGGAATCTAATCAGACATCTAAATGGAGTCCCAAAGCGGGTTTGAACCAGTATCGCGGAACTGAAACGATTCACTGTCGTATTTTAATCTCGTTCAAGTACATAAAGGCCTCCTTGGGAGTAGAGACGACTGGTAGAATTACGTTTTTATCCCCACACTGACTTCTTTAAAACTTAATTTATTTTCTTTTATTTTTGGAAATTGAATGGTTTGGTAATTGAGATGACTCTTTTAATTAAATTAATTTTCATAAATGTAGGGATATTTTAGTCAATTCGTGAATTATTTTTGTTTTGCCATATTATGACGCACGATGTCCTTTTTCGTTAGTGGGGAGGTAAGATTGTATGGGAGGGCCCAGTGGGAAAGATTTTGAAACTGAAGCCCATAAAAGTAGGGCCCATTTAAGATCATGTAAACAATGTAAACAAGATCTGTGCTAAGAATCCGGACAAAAAGATAAAGATAAAATGTCAGTTGGACCAGAGTGGGTCCCGCAAAAAATGTCACTAACCTACACCTGCCAGTTACCGGGCTCATTTTTTGTTTCCCTTTCTTTTGATTTTGGGTAAATCCAGTCTCACAACCTTTTTCTTTACCGGTAGAAGGGGTTCCATAAAGTAGGTGAATGCACAGCTAAGATTTTCAACGGCTACACAATGTACCTCTATGTCATCAAACGACAAACTCAGCCACTCCTTTTCTCCATTCTCAAATAAATAATAGGGACCCTTTCCAAAAAAAAAAAAAAAAAGTTCACGGCACTAGACCCTTTGAACTTTTTGTTTTAGCGGATTACACTCTTGAATTTTTAATTTAAGGAATTTTTGGCACTTTACACTATGAAGCTAACAATGTTAAAACCTAATGTCAGTTTCATGATGTAATCTATCAAATTTAAATAGTTCAGAGGGTCCTAGTGCTAATGCCTTATAAAAATTTTAAAAAATAAAACAATATATATATATATATTTTAAAATTAATTAGAAAACATATAAAAAATTTATAATTTATTTTAAAACATTATAAAAACTCTAAATAATTTATAAAAAAAATAATAATATATTTTTAAACCCTAGAAAATGTAAAACTAACAATTTATAACTTTTTGCAACTTGTGTTATAAATTTTTATAAAAAAAAAAAATTTAAATTCTAAAATACTTTTTGGTCAATGTTTTGATGTGAAGTGGGGGAATTTGCTTTCATATGTTGTTAGCTGATAGTTTTATTTTCTTCACGTCTTAAATTTTTTAACATAAATTATGAAAAACTAATGACTTAAGAAATATTACACGTAATCCAACTATTTTCGCAAGTTTAAATTTTTATAGTTTTTATAACTTATTTGGAGTTTTTTAATGCTTTGTAAAAATTTGCAATAATTAAAGTAATTTCTAATTAATTTATAATTTTTTAATTTTTATAAGGCATTGGGGCTAAAACACTCTCAACTCTTTAAATTTAGCTCTACGGAGTAAAGTACCAAAAAATCATTTATTCAAGATGTAAATTGTCAAAATTAAAAATTCAAAAGTATAATCTGCCAAAAAGAAAAAGTTCATGTGGTCTAGTGCCAATAACCTTAAATAATAATATTTTAGGAAGAATAAAAAAATCAATTTTTTTTTTTTTGTTACTGTCTTCCTTTCTATTTTCTCTTTACCTTTGATTTCTTCCTCATTTCCTTTTTGAAATTATTTGTTTTTTTTTTTTTTTCAAGCTCTCTCATTATTCCTTGTTGAATTAGATTGAGAATATGAAAAACGGAGAGGATAATACTTATCTTCTTATTTGTTTGGTAAATTAAGAAAAAGGGATAAGTGTCTTTTTTATTTTATTTTATTTTATTGAAATAGGGGCTGAAAGGATGGATTAACATTTTAATTGTAAATTTACATATTATCTATTATAATTATTTATTGTATTGTATTTTAGTTTAATTTTATTTTATTATTGTAACTATTTATATGTAGTTTAAAATTAAATATCTTTTTAATAAATAATTGTTATGGAAATTTTTGCCGTTGTTAAGTTGACATCCACGTCAGCACCAAGTTGGCTCTTTTGCCACGTTAGTGTATTACTAGCCTGGTCGGTACCCTAACAAGCTAGCTTGGTAGCTAGCCAACCTACTAAGCTAGCCCAAGAACCAGCTTGCTGACCTAGCTCAACCACCGTGATGTTAGTGCGATGTTGTTACATATATGTCTAACTACCTCAACCTCAAGAATATGTCGGTATGCAGAGTTGGACTCGGTATCACAATGATGCCAGTGTCCACCTTCATGCATAGGTGAAAACAACTTTGAACACTTGGGCATCGTTTGGTAGGAGGGATGGAGAGAGTTTAGGAGGTAAAAATAGTGGGAAGAAAATAAAGGATATTAGCTTTCCTCTATGTTGTTTAGTAAGATAGGAATGAGAAAATATGAAATTTCATTTCTTTAATTAGTATTGGAAAGAAAGTTGAAAAAAAATTGATATTTATTTATATATAATTACCATAATACCCTTCTATACTTTTTGGTAAAGTATCATGATTTTTTTTATATATATATTTTATTAGTTTTTTAGTATAATTTATTTACTTCAAGTTT
>WUAT03121234.1:0-12570 GCA_010015005.3 Ulmus americana | reverse complement strand
TGCGTCTCAACATCTTTCTTAATGAAAAATTTTATATTTTTTTCTCAAATATATATATATATTATGCAAAATATACTATTTTGTTCTTTCTTGTCAAATTTAGAATTAAAAATGACATATGCATTATAGATGGCCTTAAAAATGAAAAAAGAAAAAAAAAAGTGTAATAACAGATGCGCCCATGATGAAAAGGATAAACTAAATCTAATAAAAAACAGTCAAAATAAATGAGTGATGAGGTTAACATAGAAAGAAAAAAATTCACAAGAATTGTCTCTTTTATATGTACAATTAGAAAGCCAAACAAAAAAATAAAAACAGTAAAACCATAAAATAGAATTAGAGAAAAAGATGTAGGGAAATATTGAAGGAAAAAAAAAAAAACGTCAAAAGAATAGGAACAAAATCAAAATGCAATTTATAGTAAAATTAGGGAAAAAATATGAAGAAGAATTTTGGAAAAAATAAAATCAATAGAATTATGAAAAAACTGCAGGGTGAAATTGAAAAACAATTTACAATAGAGTTATGAAAAATATTAGTGTAGGGATAATATAGAAGGCAACAACAGCAAATATGTGAAGTAGAATTAGAATAAGGATAAGAAATACTCCCAAAAAAAAAAGGGTCAATAGAATTATAAAACAAAAATAAAAAGTAGGGGAAAAAATCGGAAAACAATCTATAGTAGAATTATAAAAAAAGATGTTGGGAAATATTTAGAGATGACAATTTGTCCCAGTGACACTGAATAATGCGATTTTTTCCCGAATTAAATAGGGCAGGGCACGAGACAAGAAATTTCCGTTCGAAAGAAACAAGAATGAGTGTTGAAAAAATAGTAATAAAATACGCAGCGGAAGATGAAATTTTAAAAAATTATTTTAAAACTAAAATTGGATCCAAACTCCTGATGCTAGATACAATAAATTAAATACGATCAATTACCTATTGTAGTCTGGATCTCACCTAGAAGAGCCTCAACTAACTGGTCTTCTTTGCTATCCTCAAAACACCAAACTGATGTGTGTGTGGGAACACCACTGATGTTCGTCAGTGGATGTCTTCTTGTTCAACTCTGCGTGCAACCAACTTGGATGTGGTGGAACTCGGGAGATCATCCATGGTTTTTGGTTTCGTTTGCACATCCCCTGGATCCTCTTGTTTTCTTGTTCGTGTAGTCTCGAAGTGGCAAGGTGGTCTGCCAGTTGGGTTGGCCAGAGCTGCTAGTACTCCATGTAGGATTGCGGATTGGTAGATGGTATGGCGGCAAGTCAGTAAGTCGCTTGGGTTTGGAGGCTCCTAGAATTGCAGAAGGAAAGTCCTGATTTTGATCTCCTCCAATGCCCTAGCTCTCCCTCTTCTCTCACTCGAACAGCCATGGGATATGACTCATTGCTTCTTTGAGTTTGGGTGGTCGGCAATACTGGTATCCCTTGTAGGTTTGCGACATGACTGGTGGAGTTGCAGCAAGGCAATGGGTCGACTGGTTCTACTAGCCTCTGGGATATAGGCTGTCGTTTTCTTCCTGGGCAGTGGATTGGGAGTATTGGAATAACGAGATCTTGATTTATCACTTGATTACTCATGTCAGTTTGGAGTAACATAGTCCTGGGTATTCACGCGAACTCTCGAGGACTCAGTTTGTTTTCTCTTCAAATTTGCACCCAAAACCTCAACAATCTCAGACTTCACTGGTTTGTGACCTTGACAAATTATATCTTCCACGGATGACAACTCTCTTGATAATGGCATAGGAATTTCTTGCTGCACTTGATTCTCTGGCATGTTAATTTCCTCTTCAGTCTCTGATCCTGAACTTGAGCTAGGATTTAAAAGACGGAGTCTTTCTTCATCTTCCTCGCAGGAATTAGCGTTCTTCATGACATTAAAAGTTTCTTGATAAGGTTGTGATCGCAGTCAAGGCACTTGGCCAGGGCTATCTGTAGCATGCCAAGTTGTCGAGCCACGCTCGTGGTTGAGCTATTGGCCCCAAGTGAGGCCGAGGTGTTTGTTTGGGTTGCCTACTCGGCTTGGCTGAACTGGGGTCCGCGAGACTTGCCTTTTGATTTTATTTTTAATCCAAAATTGCTTTGGAAAAAATTGTTTTTAATCAACAAAGTTTTTACAATTGTAACAAATAACAATTCTAAGCTAAACATTTAGAATTTTAGACATTTTTTTACTAGATCCATTTTTCAAGGTGAGGCGTCTCAACTTAAATGGATTCATGAGTTGTAACAGCTATTTCGCGACATTGCGTCCACTGGTTAAGAATTCGCTTCCGTCCATGATGAGCTCGGACATGAGGTTGAACAGATGAAATTTTTGCAAAGCTATAACTCACGACAAGTATAACTTTTTTTTTGACCCTGCTAACTCTTTTCGAAGGTAGGACATTCCAACCTAGAGATATCCTTAGGTCGTAACATGCTAGCTTAGTTGTGAAAAAGTATAAAAATTTATACTTGTCTCATGAAGAAGTATAAAAATTTATAAAAGTGCCAAATAATTATTTTATTAATAACATTCGTGTTTATACGATCTGAACATGCTCGAAATGGGAAACAAATAAAGGAAAAACAACAAACATTTATTGATAGTAGCGCCGTGGGTGTTTGGTGTCCTAAGGGTCACCAACCACTCTTCCCCTGAGTGTTTCTAACTGGAATTGCGATTTTCATTCGTACCGTGGATGCCAGTTGTATTGTGGACATTGTCTCCACCATGGATGATGTTCAGACTATGGTCACCAACCGACCTGAACTCCTCGGGCGTGTTGGTTGACTTATTCTCATTCAAAGTGTTGGCTGTCATGGTCTTATTGCAATCTTTATTCCTTGGACATTGGCCGACCTGTTGGCAGCCTCATAAATTTCTCGTAATTCAACATGGTCTCCTTTCAGAACACCAATTCCACCGATTATGGGGAACTTAACCAAGAGATGATAGGTTGAAGTTACAGCTCAAATTTGGTTAAGTGTTGGTCGGCTGATGATGGCATTGTAAGGAGAAGGGCAATTCACAATAACAAAGTCTACCGATTGGATGTGCTAACAAGGATTCGTTCCAAGTTTAATTGGAAGATTTAATATTCCTTCAAATGGCACACTGTCTCCAGTGAATCCGGAAAGAGACAAAGCTATTGGCTCAATTTTTACTCTAACCAAATTCATCCTATTCAAGGTTGATTTGAACAAGATATCAGCAGAGCTTCCATTGTCAACTAGAATCTTATACAATTTTCGTCCAGGAATATGCAAGGTTACAACGACGGCGTTTGTGTGAGGATGCCACAAACTATGTGCTTCTTCTTTCGTGAAGACGATGGGTCGTCTGAAAGACGCGGTAGTTTTTCCGTGTGCCTTGTTAAGTTGACCTAGTGTGGGAAAGGCTTTGTTCTCGCTTGTCGAGCATAATTTTTTCTTGCTTGATTTGTGTTCCCGGTTGCTGGTCCTACCATTATAGTTCTGACTTTCAAATCTTGATTATCACGTGGTGGTGGTTGAACTATCTAACGGGGTTGTTGGTTTGCTCCCCTTACAAATTCGCTCAGCTGTCCTCTTTGAACGAGCCTTTCCACCTCACCTTTTAGGGTCAGGCATTCCTCTGTGGTATGCTCGGTGTCATGGTGATATCTGCATTACTTCGAATTATCTTGCTTATTTATCGAGGTCCTTATACTTGGTGGAAAATTAAAGATTCAGTGTTGTTTTGACTCTGTGAAGACCGTGTCAACCAATTCTGTGAGAAGGGTGTACTTTCGAAACCGCGAGATCTAAGATTGATGCGGTCTGCCCCTGCTATTATAGTTATCGCCATCGTGGTTATTTCGTGTCTTATTCCCCCCATTTTTACTCTTCTTTCCATTGTGGTTATTGTTCTGTTTAAAAGCCTCGACTTGAGAGTCAACTTCATTTTTCCTCCTCTAAGAAGTATGTCTTGGCTTAGTTTACTAGCTTCAAGGTTAGATGCTTTCTCAACGTTGATATGACAGTGTATCTCAGCCTAATTTTTTTTTTATTCTTACATGTTTTATTTAGATAAAATCTTGTTTTAAATATAAAATTAAATAATATAAAGGGCATTTTTGTCATTTTACATAGTTTAAGGTATCCCACTGTCCCAAAATAGATCTCGAAGGTACCCCAGTGTCATTTCTCAAACACAGGGATACTATTTGTCACAAACGAAAAATACAGGGTACATATAGTCATTATCCCAAAATAATAATACACTTTTTGTTGATACGTTTGTTTATACGACCCTAAAAGTCTAAAAAAAATGTCATTTAAGACCATCTCTAACCACAAACACCAAATTGATTTAATTTTCACACAATTTTACTGTTGCATTTTTAATCCAATGCACCAAATATTACATTAAAAAAAAAATTCTAAGAATATTCTCTTACTTTATATTTCTATAAATTCTCAACAATTAATTTATTTCACTAATTATTTTTATATATGTTAATTAAATAATGAGAAAAATATATCTTATTAATTAATTAATTACTAATAACAACTTAAAATATTATACTATTCTAATAAAATTAAACATTTATTAAATCATGTAAACATTACATTTAATATAAAAAAAATTATTATATCTAATATAAAATGTCAAAAAAAAAATATAAACAAAATAACATAAAAGTAAAATTTTATTGATAGTATTTTAATTTTTTGAATTAGTATATATGCTTATTGTTAGAACCTTTCATAATAATAATTAAAAAAATAAACAAAAATTTATTTAAAGTTGCGGGTCAGGAGAGAAGGAATTATGTTAGAATTTGGATATGTATTTTATATTTTATGATGTAATAGTTTTTTTTTTTTTTTTTTTTCAAAACTTATTTTGTGATAGCTTTGATTGGGGACCTAGAGTGGTTTGTGGTTGGAGATCTTAATTTATGTGGAGTAGACGTACAATTAACGGTTTGGACTTTGGAGGATGTGATATAGATTAATGATGGAGGAAAGTGGGAAGTGATTGGCCCTGAAAGGATATATTTTAGCTCATTATAGATATATTCTTTTGTTAGCTTCATTAAGTGACTCGTATGAGTTTATCAAGAAGAAAAAAGGACATATATTTTGACTATTTGTGATCTTAAATTGGTGGTCTAAAATTTTCTTTAATTATTTTTTAAAAAAAATTATTCACTATTTGTGATCTTGAATCGGTGACCTATAATTTTCTTTAATTATTCAAAAAAAAATTATGGCCAAATTTAGTTTGTAATTCTGAATATAATATTTTTACTCTGTTTAGACTGCTGAAACAAACAAAAATTCAGTTTAGAATAATATTTTGTTTATTAACGCTAAACCAGAGAAAAACTCTGTTTAGAATACTCTACTCAGACTGTTGAACAAAAAAAAAATTTATTTACAATATTACTTTGTTTAAAATACTTTATTCAAAATACAAGAAAGAGCCTCTGTCCCTATGAAAAGTCATTTTTAGCCTTGTATATAAAATAAAATTATCTTTGAATTTAATAAAATATTAAATAATAAAAAATTAAAATATAATATATTATTTACGTATTGTTCTTTTTGTAGTTGTTATAATATAATATATTTTTTTCTTTAGTTTTTTACTTGTCAAATTACAAAATTAAAATATTATTACAATAATAATATTCAAAGAATTAAAATGTTCAAATCGTGAAACTAACTAGAGTTGACTGTTTGGAGGATGTGATCGGATACAAGGATAAAGATAATGATAAATTGAGAAGTGATGGAGACTCAAGATAGGAGATTGGAGACTGAAAGGATTTAATACCCATTTTAGCTCATCCTATTATAGACACAGCACACAAACGGATAAACAGAAATCTTATATCAGTTCATTAATGGACTAGTATGTATGAAAAATCTCTTTACTAAACCAACATTATTTGTGGTCTTGATTTTTTTTCTTTCTTTTTTTGGTAAATATTCGTTGTCTTGAATTAATGCTCTAGAGTTTTGATCTTTTAGTCTGTTTACTTTTTTCTAACAACATTTTATCTAAATCTTAGATTATTCGAGAAATGTCCAACATGATTTATATCACTCATATTATACGCAGGATTTAAATTTGTAGCAGTGATTAATCATTCCTTTTTCGAATTTTTTAATAGGTGGGGAAAGACCAACAAGCTACAAATATCTCATACTTATTTGGTATAGGATAAGACTGGATTAGCATAGAGATTAAACAAAAATGAATTATGATAAATATAATGATGTGTTTAGTGCAGTGCAAGACTAAACTATTTTTTTTAATTTAAATTTTTATGTGTTTAGTACAGTGTAGGATTTTTTTTTTTTAATAAATAATATAAATTTTCAATCTAATTTAATTTAATTTAATCTAAATATAAGTCAAATTGTTAATTTAAAACAATAATATATGTAAATATATATGAAAAATATTTTAAATAAAGAATGATTATGAGATGAAATAAAATATAATATAAATTTATCAATAAAATAAAAATATAATATTCAAATTGTTAGAGGGATTTTCGTCATGACTGACATGGCATTTAGCTCATTCCAAAATGGCCAACACGTACATCGTATCCATGCCGAGCTGGTAGTTACCCTTGCCAGGTTAGCATCTCGAAGTCTTAATCGTGACAATGTCTAGCTAAACACCAATGTTCGTCCTCCCGCCAAAGTAAAACAAGTATTGGTTCACCTTTCCAGACTTAGCGAAAATTGACGTGCGTTGCCTCCTGGATTAATTTATGAACAACATGGTGACAACGATGTCATCTGCAACAGATCATGATGCTCATAAAGACTAGGGATCTCGGATTGACATGGTGAAGATTGACTGAGTCCAATTTGGCACCAAGCCAGCTTATCCAAGGCCAGCTAGTTCAAGACCAACCTACCAAGCAGCCTAGCTCGGCCAAGTCCATGCAACTTACTTTCCTGTATGCATGTGCCCTGCCTCACTGCTCCCGTCATGCACCCATGCTTGCACCCATGATACCATAAGGTACTCTTATGTGATTATTAAAAAATGAAGGTACTTTTTGCAACTAACAGAAACCACAAGGTACAAAAATGAAAATGTCCCTAATTATAATAATAATATAGTTTTTGTTGATATATTTGTTAATACGGCCCTAAAAGTCTAAAAAATGTCACTTAAGACTATCTCCAACCACAAACACCAAATTGATTTAACTTTCACACCATTTTACTAGTGCATCTTCATTCAATTGCACCAAATATTACACTAAAAAAAATTCTAAGAATATTCTCTTTCTTTATATTTTTATTAATTCTCAATAATTAATTTATTTCAAATATGTTAATTAAATAATGAGAAAAATATATCTTATTAATTAATTACTAATAACAATTTAAAAGATTATATATTTTAATAAAATTAAACATTTATTAAATCATGTAAACACTACATTTAATATAAAATAAAAATAAAAATAAAAAACATTACATCTAATATAAAATGTCAAAAAAATATATAAACAAAACAACACGAAAGTAAAATTTTATATTAATTGTAATTTAATTTTCTGAATCAGTATATATACTTATTGTTAGAAATTTTAATAATAAATAAATAAACCAAAATTTATTTAAAGTTGCTGGTAAGGAGAGACAAGGAATTATGTTAGAATTTGGATATGTATTTTATATTTTATGGTGTGATAGCATTTTTTTTTTTAACTTATTTTGTGATAGCTTTGACTGGGGAACCTAGAGTGGTTTGTGGTTGGAGATCTTCATTTATGTGGAGTAGACGTACAATTAATAGTTTGGACTTTGGAGGATGTGATATATATTAATGACAGAGGAAAGTGGGAAGTGATTGGCCCTGAAAGGATATATTTTAGCTCATTATACATATAATCTTTTGTTAGCTTCTTTAACTGACTCATATGAGTTTATCAAGAAGAAAAATGGACATATATTTTGACTATTTGTGATCTTAAATTGGTGGTCTAGAATTTTCTTTAATTATTTTTTTTAAAAAAACTATTCACTATTTGTGATCTTGAATTGGTTATCTAGATTTTTTTTTAATTATTTAAAAAAAAATTATGGCCAGATTTAATTTGCATTCTGAATATAATATTCTTATTATGTTGAGACTGTTGAAACAAACGAAAATTTAGTTCAGAATAATACTTTGTTTACTAATGTTAAAAAAAAAAAAAACTATGTTTAAATTACTCTATTCAGACCGTTAAACAAATAAAAAACTATGTTTATAATATTATTTTGTTTAGAATACTTTATTTATAATATAAAAAAGAGCCTCCAACCCTATAAAAAGTCATTTTTAGCCTTGTATATAAAATAAAATTATCTTTGAATTTAATAAAATATTAAATAATAAAAAAAATTATTATTATTATTTTCTTTTACAACTATTTTTTGTTTTTTTTTTCTTTTCTTTTGTTTTCATATTATTTTTTTTCTTTCTTTTATTTTTCTTTTCCTTTCCTGTTCAGGTTTTTTCCTTTTACATTCTCTTTTTTTTTTTTTTTACTTGTTCATATCTTATACAACTCACTTCTATCATTTTGCATCACCATTCTTTCCTCCTTTTCTTTCACAATTTTTTCTCCTTCTCTTTATTTTCTTCTTTTGCAAAAATAGAGAAACTCAAAATAAATATCCTCAATAATGCAAGAGTAGCCATTATAGAAGTAAAAACTCTTAAAGAGCTCCCAGTACAAAGAAAATATCCTCAATAATTATGCATATACCAAATTAAAACCAAAATCACTCACACTCTGAAATTCAAAATCATAACAAAAATCAAAACAAAGATACAAACTCAATTGCAAATATCAATCAAAACAAAAATCAGAAATCCAATTGTAATTTCAAATCCAAATCAAAAGCCTATCTAACAAAAAGAAATTCAAATAAAAAAAACATATCTAAATTTTTCAGATGGTATCACAATTTGTTGAGATGAGTTCACGACATTAGTGAGCTAGATCACAGACAGTTCACGGTAGGTCAAAGGGGGTTGCAGGGTCGGTGTGATGGGTCACAAGGATTGGTCGCGGAGGCACAGTGTCGTAGGGATTGGTCGTGTAGGGTTGTAGGGCTAGGCCACGATGGGTGGCGGCTGGGTCTGAGGTCTTCACCGACTTGGGAAAGCTGGAGGGCTAATGGGAGTGGAAGCCAACCGAGGAGGGAGGGGGAGGGGAGATTTGGAGAAGAAAAGAAGAAAGGGGAGAAAAAAAA
The DNA here is from genome assembly GCA_010015005.3 of Ulmus americana. NCBI lineage: Eukaryota > Viridiplantae > Streptophyta > Magnoliopsida > Rosales > Ulmaceae > Ulmus > Ulmus americana. The sequence continues at coordinate 3,328 of WUAT03121234.1, read as the reverse complement.
CAAAAAAAAAAAAAGGAAAGAAAAGAAAAGAAGAAAAAGAAAAAGAAAGGAAAAAAATAAATAAATAATTTTTGAAGGGTAATTTCTGAATTTTAAAAAAATATACGTGAATTTAAGGTCTTTTTTAAATTTTTGGTTAACTAGAGGATACTCCAACAAATTTTTAAAAACTTTAAGCCTTTTTTTATTTTTAGTTAAATAGAAGACACCAATATGTAATTATCCCTAAATTTTTCAGGTACTATTTTTTGAGAGTAACGCTTAAAAATCTTCTTCTCAAACACTCATTTTCTTTTTAAGGACTTGAGAATTTTTTTGTACAAATTCTTTTCAACGATATTTTTTTAGAATAATACCTGAAAATCTTTTGTATATAAGATTCTTCTCAAGCACTCATTTGTATTGGAATGACTTTGGAATTTTTTGTATAGATTTTTGTCATGCTCACTTTCTTTTTCTTTTTTCTTTTTTAAGAATGGTTTGAGAATATTTTTTTTAGATTCTTCTGGAGCACAGTTTTCTTTTAAAGTAATGCTTGTAAATAGGTCTTCATTTTGATAGACCCAACAATATCGCCAAATAATGAAAGCTAAATTTTTACCACGCCCAGTAGAGCCACAGTTATGATATCATATTAGAATTTTTTATAAATAAGGTAATTATTTTAATAGGTGGGTAAGGAAGAAAAGGAAGGAATTACGTTAGAATTTGAAATTGGCTTTGTTCTTTTTTTTTCTTTTCTTTTTTTGATTAGATTCCAATCTTATTTGAAAATTTTAAATGTTATTACTATTCATGTATTGTTGTTTTCACAGTTGTTATAATACAATATTTTTTTTTTCTTCAGCCTTTTACTGATCAAATTATTAAATTAAAATACTATTATAATAATAATATTCAAAAGAACTAAAATATTATTCAAATCATGAAACTAACAGGAGGAGTTGACTATTTGGAGGATCTGATAGGATACGAGCATAAAGATAATGATAAATTGAGAAGTGATGGAGACTCAAGAGAGGAGATTGGAGACTGAAAGGATTTAATACCCATTTTAGCTCATTCTATTATAGACACACACAAACGGATAAATAGAAATCTTATATCAGTTCATTAATGGACTAGTATGTATGAAAAATCTCTTTACCAAACCAACATTATTTGTGGTCTTGATTTTTTGTCTTTCTTTCTTCCTTTCTTTCTTTCTTTTTTGGTAAATATTCATTGTCTTTAATTAATGCTCTAGAGTTTTGATCTTTTAATCTGTTTACTTTCTTCTAACAACATTTTATCTAATTCTTAGATTATTCTAGAAATATCCAACATGATTTATATCACTCATATTATACGCAGGATTTAAATTTGTAGCAGTGATTAATCATTCCTTTTTCGAATTTGTTAATAGGTGGAGAAATACCAACAAGTTGCAAATATCTCATACTTGTTTGATACGCCCAATAAGACCGGATTAACATAGAGATTGAACTAGAGTGGATTATGATAAATATAATGATGTGTTTAGTGTAATGTAGGACTAAAATATTGTTAAATTTAATTTAATTTAAACTAAATAATATATATTAAAATACTTAATATAGATAATATAAAATTTCAATTTTATTTTATCTAAATATAAGTCAAATTTTTAATTTAAAAAAATAATATATGTAAATATATATTAAAATATATTAATAAAACAATGATTATGAGATGGAAATAAAACATATTATAAATTTATCAATAAAATAAAAATATAATATTCAAATTGTTATAGGGATTTTCGTCATGACTGACATGGCATTCAGCTCATTCCAAAATGGCCAACACGTAGATCATATCCTAATCGAGCTAGCAGTTACCCTTGCCAGGTTGGCATCTCAAAGTCTTAACTGTGACAATGTCTAGCTAAACGCCGCTATTCGTCCTCACGCCAAAGTAAAACAAGTATTGGTTCACCTTTCCAAACTTAGCAAAAATTGATGTGCAATGCCTCCTGGATTAATTTGTGAACAACACGGTGACAACGATGTCATCTGCAACAGATCATGATGCTCATAAATACTGGATATCTCGGATTGACATTGTGAAGATTGACCGAGTCCAATTTTGCACCAAGCCAGCTTATCCAAGGCAAGCTAATTCAAGGCCAACCTACCGAGCAGCCTAGCTCGGCCAAGTCCATGTAGCTCACTTTCCTGTATACCTATGCCCCACCTTACTGCTCCCGTCTTGTGTCCATGTTTGCCACGCCCATGTATTAGGCCAAGCCTGCTGAGAAAGGCAGCTCAGGTAGGCTGGCCTTGCCCATCTCAGCGAGGCCTCACTTTGTACCATGCTTTTGTACCCTTGCCACTTGCCATGCTACTAACTTGGCCAGCTCTGCCAAGCCAAACTAGCTTGGCTAGGCCAACTCAATAGATCTTGCTGGACTAGATTGGACCATAGACCTCTAGAGGCAGACATTTCAATTTTATCTGTCTCGCTCGTATTCCCGACTCCCAAACTTGGTACTTTATCAAGTCCGTCCAATATGCTCGCAATGTCCCTTTTTTTTTTTTTTTCCTTTTTACGTTCGACACCTTCCCAGATCACATGGTTCTTCATGGAGCCTCTCAACACTTAGTCAATTAGAGATGCAATATCTCAAATTCTAAGTTGTTGCTAAACTACCCGTTTTATTTTATTATCGATTGATCTTGACATGTAACCTGACAATTTCCTACATATCCTTGTGATCGCTATTACAAGAATTCTTAAATTGAGGAACCTTGTCCCTTGTCTTGAGATGCACATGTGGCGCAACAGGATTGGAGCCTACTATTTCTCTTTGAAAATTGATCCTTCTTCCTGCTTGCTTTTTCTTCACATCCCCTATAAATACCCTCACTTATTAACTTTCAAGGTTACACTCTCTTACGGTCTAATATACTTGTTCTCTTTCTGAAAAGCATTTTCATTTGCTTTGACATGTGAAACTCTTTCTAATGTCTTGTCTATCAAAATGATTATATAAATCCCTAACTGACTTATGCATTATAGTGTAATCGGGGGAACAGCTCTCCCGACCTCTGACTATTTTCTTTTTTGTAGATAGCTATATCACATTGACAACGTCACTTCCACAGAGATGTCATCATCTTCCTAAGCTAAACATGACTCGACGCAAAGTTATCCGATTGACTTTGAGAGAATTATTCACGTGTCCTTCTTTAACTATTGACTAAATTTCTACGTCAACACAAATATATATTTTTTAATTAAGTTTCAATTATATCACTATTTAAAAAAATATTAAATTTCACAAGATCAAAAAAAAAAAAAGTGGGGG
>WUAT03121233.1:0-19633 GCA_010015005.3 Ulmus americana | reverse complement strand
ATTAAAATTAATATTAACATTCTATTTCACTTAATTTCCAAACTTTTTCTCAAATTATCTCAAATTGAAATTTGAGACTTCCTTAATATTTTCTATCATAAGATTTCGTATCATTGCCTCTATTAACATAATCGGCATTAATTTCGAAATTCATCCACTTAATTTCCGAAATTATAAACTTCATACGAAATTTCTCCTTAATTACCGTAGATTAATTTATAGTTAATTGCAGTAGAGGAAAATTAGCAACTCTAATTTTCTCGGGTGTTACATAGTCCCTAACAATTCAAAAGAAAAACTAAGAGGGATCTCTAAACTAAACTAAGAAATGTAAAAAAACAACGTTAGCATTAATCAATGAATCATCCAACATTGTGTCTCAAAAATTGTACATAACATATAACAATTAGAAAAATTAAACATCACCCAAGTCAAAAAACAATCCAAGCATCATTCCCAATTTTGTTTTTGACTCTCAAGCAACCATCTTACCACAAACCATTAATCACAACACCTGGATGATTTTATGTACAATATTCATGAACACAAATCTTGGCTTCTAAAAACATATAAAAATGCGTGACATCAATCACAAATCAAACTCCATAGGCTCACTTTTCAAATTACTCTCAAGAAATGTAGAAAGAACATACTACCTCGGATCAACAAGTCTTTAATAAGCTTATAACGTTAGGCTAAGGTGTGAGTTATGAAAGAACGGGAAGGATTAAACAACTAAAAGAACTTAATCTCTTAATTTTAAATGCACTTACTGTAAGCACTAAAATAACTCCAACTCAACTTTTTTCGACCACTTTTTCAACTTTTCTTTCACTTGATCAAGACTTTTTTTTCCATCATACGATCTCTTTTTTTTTACTCATTTTTCACAGCTCATAGTTTCTTCTTCCTTTTTTTTTAATTTTTTTATTCTTCTCTTCTAGCACATAACCATTCACTTCCTTTTTCATTCTTTATTCTTTTCCACAACCTCCAACCAATCTCCTTTATTATATTTAGGTTGTGGTAATAATTTTTATATTTTAACCTTTACTCCTCTTAAGTGCTTTTCAACATATGTATATATATTAAGTTCTCTTAAAAAGAAAAGTGTGTTTTGCATTACATGTGTCGTCCCAACCCAGGGTCCAGACCGCACTACATCACGTGTTGAGATGACTCTCAGTCATCACTACACTGCATGACCATTCCAAGAATATACACTAACTAGCTTCTACATTCACGCTTGTCTCTTGGAGTCCGGATTACAACTTCACTCAAATACGGTTCTACAGAAGTTTGTCACCACAGACTTAGTAAGTGGTTTATTGCAAGCAAGATAACACAAGGCAATGATATAGAGTGAAAGATAAAGACATAGCATAAATAAAGCCCCAGGGGCATAAAGTATACATATACACATACATGGCATCAAGTGCCTCAAAATACAACAAAAACACGTCTAGAGCATGTACATCAAAAGGAAGATATAAACATCTAAGGAGCCTCATGCCCTGTCCTACTACTATATGCCCTGCTCTGACTTAGCAATCTATTCCATGACTTCCGTGGTCACATCTGTAAAGATAGTGGGAGGCACTCCCCCTCTTGGCCCTGAGTGGCCTAGTCTCTGTCGACCACTACTACGGGCTTCTCCTCCATGGCATCACCATCCTGGCCCTGTGCTAGACGGATCCAATAGTCTAGATCCCACTCTTTGCTCTTCTCATCCTTGAACTCCTGCATGAGTTTAGCACCGGCGGAGAGTACAACATTACCAGCCACCATCTCTAGCTGGGCCAATCTTTCCTCACTCACTCTCCTTTCCTTATCAAGTGAAGACTTGAGAGTGGTTTATCAGATGCCTACAACGAGGAGCTGAGCTCGGATGGAAGCAATCTCAGCCTCCAACTCTATCTCGTGGGTACGCGCTTGAGACAGAGCCTTTTGTAGCTGGGCATTAGCAACCGTGGCTCTGTTGCTTGCCTCTCCTACGCTGTCACCTGTTTTCTCAGGTGAAGACTCCCCATATGCATCTGCAAAAAAAAAAAAATCAACTGTTAGTCACACAATGAAAATTTGAAACATCAACTCAAATGAAAAGAAGTTAGCTTGAAGCACCAGGTGACCTCCCATAGGTCGATAGCGCTCAAGCAGTGCTCATCCTCGAGCAGTAGTAGAGAAGGTCCAATGATCTCGAGGAAGATAGCGTCGGAGTAGGAGGATGCAGTACGAGGGGTCCTCAACACTATGTCATCCCCCTCATCCACTCTCGGCCTCTTCCTGACCGACGTCATCTGCGGAGAGGACTCAGCCAAACCAGAGACCACTACAGAAGCACTGCATGTGGCGCGATCAATAGCAAAAGTGTCACCCACCTTCCGCTTCCTTCCAGATCTCCTCCGCTCTGTAATCTCCTTAGCATAAGGGATCTTAAACCCCTTCGTCTCCTCCTTTGAAAGTAGTAACTTGTCAGGTGTCAATGGGTTCAAAGAGCACTCACCATAAAGTACATGTGTTGCATGATACAATAGCAGCACTTGCAAGGATAGCTTGAGGGGAAGAATAGGAATACCTCTCTGGATCTGCTCAACGTGGCTCCAAAGGTGTCTCTCTCTCAATCATGCTTTAGAAAGCATGGTTCTCCAATCACGATCCTCAGCAGGCAGCTCAAGCACTTGCCTAGTCTACTCCTCCACGAGCAAGCCACTTAACAATGCCTTATTGAGCTGAAAATTTACAAAAGAAACAAGAATGAGGCTTAGTCAAGCAATATGAACAAGATTAAGCAAAAGTAACTCACCAGAGGCTTTCCAGAAAGATGGGGCATCCCCCTATCTGGTCTGACCAAACACTAAATCGTCGTAGGTGAAGAAGTAAGATCGCTTCTAGCCTCAATCATTGATCCTCAAATGGTTCACCAACTGAGCCCTATCTGGCCTCACATAGAGGTTATACCAGCCCTTCTCGCGGTCGTGCTCCCACAAGAAGTATGAATAAAGCAACTCACCAAGTCCAAACTCGATCCCACTCCTCATGCTCATATACTCTAATGACATCAAAATACTCCAGGAGTTAGGCATCAGTTGACTCCGTGCTATCTCAAAATGGGAGATCACCTCCCTTACAAGCTTAGGAATCGAAAGTCGGAACCCCACCTCAAAGGCAAACTAATAAAAGCTCTACCAACCCAGGACGTCCCAGTCGATGCACTCGTGTGGGAAAGGAGCACGGATCTCCACAGAGAGTGGTATCTGGTAATATACCTCAGCTTGAGCATATCAAACTCCTTGAAGGAAGAACTTGGGTTCTCCTTTAAGAATCCTCTACTCAGCCAGCTCGATAGTAGACACAACTGGCTCTTCTCTAAACTCAAGCTCAGCAATGTCAAGAGGCTATGTCACCTCACTAACTCTCTGTGATTCCGAACTGACATACTCACTGGCCCCAGCCAGTGTAACCTTGGAGTCATCACCCCTCCTTGAACTGCTCCCCTTATGGGAGTCAACCTCGAACTCTGATAAGTCATCATCAAATATCAACTTTTTGCCAGCCATGGCAAGCACAAACCTACAACTCTCATTGGTGAATACACAAGACCCCCACAGCACCACAAAACCTCATGACATCCTGTGTCATGTGGTCACTATACGGATGAAAACAAAGGGGGCAAACCCCTGTTCCAGCTCTTCACAACAACGAATGTCGTGACCTCCTCAGTTAAGCACTACACGAACCAAGTCCACTTCCAAAACCACGAGGAGAGCTCACGATACAACTTGTAGTGACCTTTTCTGGTACCCGTACAGATACTTCAAAGCCAAGTTCGAGCCTCTCTTAGGGAGCTCACAACGCACAACATTATGACCTTTCACAAACAACAAGTTTCATACGGGTAACTCCCCAAAATGGATCAAACCCACCTTTTTCCTATAATCTTGAACCACGGCAAATCAACTTCAAACGGAAAGTTCCCCAACTCAATATACACTCAAATTTCCATAAACTACTTCAAAATGCAGTTACAATGCTCGAAAATTACATCCTAAATGATTTGCAAAGAAATAGAGAGAAAAAGGCAAGTGTTTTACCTTGATTTTGCTTCAAATCACCCCTTTCCTTCACTGTTCTTCTTCTTCTTTAGAAAAAACCCAAATGGGTTCCAATGGAAGTCAAGCTTCCTTAAGAAGATTGATTCTCAAACTCACCACGCCTTATATGCAAAGTGCCTCAGAACTTACAACTCATGTGCCTCACGAGAGTAGCATGTGCCACTCCCCTTTTCAATTAGACTCGAGCTTCATACGCTAGCCCCTTGTCACGACATTCAATGTCGTGACCAACTCCTTCTTTGGTTTCACCCCCACGATGTGGCCTAGGGCCCATCTCGTCTCTTCATGACATTTTGTGAGTGGAAAAAGGCTCATAAGCCTCTTTCCTTTCCTCACAAAACTACATCTCGTGACCTGCTAAAGAAGCCCAAGGATTCGCTACTTCACCTCACGACACTACATGTTGTGACGTCTCTTGACTTTAACCTAGAAGCCCATGGCTTCATTCCTTCTCCTCACGACATCAAATGTCATGACCAGACCCAAAAAGAAGCCCAAGACTTCATTCTAAATAGTGATCATCTCGCCTCTAGAGGAGAGCTCACAGCATAAAATGTCTTGACCTCCTCACATCCCAACGATGGGTCCATAACTTTGATAGGGAGCTCACAACACCTGGTGTCGTGACCTCTTACACTTGGAAGCCCAAAGCTTCAACCAACATTTTCATGACATCAGTTGTCGTGACCTCTTCATAATTAGACAAAAAGGCCCAAGGCTTTGTTCCATATCACACTTGTCTCACACCTCAAGGAGAGCTCACGACAACAAGTATCGTAACCTCCTCATTCTCCAACATTTAGCCCACGACTTAATTAAGGAGCTCACAACACCCGATGTTGTGACCTCTCAGCATCTTCCAATTCGTTCTCAACATAATCACAGATATTACAATGCTAAGTGTTGTGACCTCTTCGTTGTTACCTTTAAGCCCAAGGCTACCATATAGAGCTCACGACATCGGTTGTTGTGACCTCCCTAATTGACATAACAAAATCCTAGGGCTTCAATAGAACCTTTACGACACCAAGTGTCGTGACTTCTCAGAATTGTTCCTTCAACCATTTTCCTCACGACTCAACAAGTCGTGCCGTCTCCAGGAGACACTACCTCATGTCTACACGATGTGTCATCAAGCTGCTTGCGACACGTCATCTGAGAGCACTCAAAAATTGACACCTAGTGTCGTATAGATATACTGCATATCACAATAAGGAACTTTAGACCATTCTAAGCGGCTTGCCAGCTTCAAAATGTGACAATTCACACGACTTGTTCTTTTTCCAAAACCAGACATTCGAGGTCATCGAATTGAAAAGTTTCAAGCTTAGGTTCGATTGTTTATGCTAAGAACTACTCTCTAAGATTCGAACCCCTAAAATTAGAGAGTGGGGGACAAATTGTATGGCCAAAAAATCGTGTTGACCTTTTTACCCTTACAAATGACAGCTGGCATCATTCCACGTCATCTCTCTGGTGGGTTTAATGTAACGGCCCACCATTGCGGGTTCAACGTTACACCCCGTCTATAGTGACTATGTGTCATAGTCCAACAATCATGGGCTCCACAACATGACCCATGGACTCCGGCTCTGAACCACGGTCCTTTCGGCTCCATGCCACGACTCATGTCACTACCGGTTCATTCCATGGACCGCCTGGCTCAGGCCATGGTCCAACTACATTACACAACTACAAGCCCATCTCATGGGCTCACATGCAAAGTGACCAACAACTCAGGCTAGCCCACTCTATGAATGGGCTCACCTTCTAAAACGTCCCGCTCCACGGGCTAGGTCGCTCAACGAGTCGAGTCACACCATGGCTCGAGCTGCTCCACAGGTTAGGTCAGCCCATGAATCCAGTCACCAAGCAATCCGATGGACGTGACCCCAAGGGTTATAACTGTTGAGGTGCCAACTTAATGGTTCATAATGCTCCATTATGACCAAGGGTGTAATCCCCTTACTACATTAGTTACAGAGCTACCATAAAGCCTTATCAATGAGTGTAACTCTTACTCATTAATGGGCATAATTGACCATGTTGCAATAAATGTAGAGACAAACAGTCACATTCCCCTCTGCTCTATAAGTACCTAGATAAGCCTCCTCATCGAAGACACTTGAACGCTTAGACAACCTTACATTCGATTTCCTCCAAAAAGCAACCTATTGCCCTTCCATCTCCCAAACCTCACTCGACCACTGAGCCGTCCACCTTCCGACCACCGCCTGACTCTGATCGCAACGAGTCCGTGCTTTGACCACCTCGCACCGTGATTCACTGCCGCACTTTGGCCACCCTTCTTACGCTGTAGCCCCATGCTCCAGCCATATTGTCACCGCCATAGTTTTGCGTTCCGACCATGCTATACCCAACATAGCTCCATGCAACAACCATCCTACGGTCCCTCCATATTTGGGTACAGGCCCCTTACATCACCGTAGCACCAAGCTCTGTCTTTCCTACCACCATCATCTCCCGGTCACGGTACCACTTATATGTCCTTACATATTCTCTTGGATCTGATCCTCTCTTCCGTTATCTAACTTGACCGACAGAATTCCTTTGGCCGGCACCCTCCCCCCCTCCAGGTTCTTTGCCTGGCAGGTCTCACAAGTTTCTGATGGCTCCATAATCACAAGAAATTCAATTGTAGATCTCCAACCCCCTACAATCATCTAAAAATTCTTTGGCTTCTTCGAGTTCTTTTTGGAGAAAAGCTCCATTGCACATTGACTCAACAAATTGCCTATTCTTACTTAGAAGAACATCATAAAAGTAGCTCACTATCCGCCAACTCTCAAACCCATGATGAGGACAAGAACTAAGCAGAGTTTTAAACCATTCCCACACTTGGTAAAGGGATGCACTCTCATTTTTGGCATAGTTTTGGATTTGTCTCTTACGGCGGTTTGTCTTGTGGGCTGGGAAATATTTCTAGAAAAAGGCTTGAGTCATCTCATCCCAACTACCTACAGACCTAGGCCTTAAGGAATACAACCAAACCTTAGCGCTATCCTTAAGTGAGAAAGGAAAGAACCTAAGCTTAACGGTATTTATGTTATCGGGTCTTGCTAGATGAACTAGGTGAACTTGGTGGTTATGGCATTGGGAGGTGGATTACCTACGTTTTCCTTATTTTGAGGTTCGGAGTGGTTATCACTAGACTCTGTTTTGTAAGAGGTCTCACTAGATGAACTAGGTGAACTTGGTGGTTCTACTACGTTCTTAACAAATCTACCTCTAGAGTCACGAAGCATATGTATACATTCAAACCTAACTCAAATGATGGAAAAACAAAGATAAAAAGAAAAATAACAAGACACAAAAAGAACTAAATTAAAAATCAAACTATCCTACGAAAATAAAAATATAGTTCTAGAAATAAAAATAAAATCTAGACCTAGACCTAGAATTAAAAGAAAAATAAATCTAACCCTGAAGATAAAAATCAAATAAAGATAATGAACAAAAATTACAAGAAAGATATTACCTCTTTGCTTGGAAGTTCAGATATCTATCTCAGTGCTTTCCCCGGTAACAGCGCCAAAATTTGATTACGCTTAAACTAACACAGCGGTTATTATGTATAGATAAGGTGTCGATCCCACGAGGAAAGGCTCACAAAAAAGAAGAAAACTTAGTGATAAAGAAGATCTAAAATAATAGAGTAAAAATTGAATGATTGAATTAAAAAGGGATTAAAATGATAATTAAAGACACAAAGTTGCAGATTTCACTCAAGGTTCATTCTCTCGCTTATTGAATTATTCCAATTCCTTAATTAAGTCCTAATTTGATATGTCTTATAAAATGTTTCTTCAGTGACAATCCTATAAAATTGATCTAGATTAATTGTTAATTACTAAAATTAGCCAACATAAGAAAAGCCTTACTGAACTTATATTTGCTTAAGAGTAAAACAATCTAACAACCTATCTTCTCACATAGATTGAAAACTCTATCTCTCACATAGAATCAAATATGAAACAATTTACTTAAACATCTGTCACATGCATAAATAACTCATTTATTGAAAGGAATTGAAATAAATAAACAATTATCTGTCACATAGTACAAACTGAAATTAGGAAGCATGGAAGAACCACACCTATGAGATCCATCATAGCTTTGCTAGGATCTTCAGCTGCAAATCATCTTCAAAGGCTTAAGGCTCTCTCTAGATATAAAACCTATGATCTAAGAACTGTTTCTGAATGCCTAGAATGAGTTCCCTAATATCCTATTTATAAAATAACAAGTCTAGGTCGTATCTGAGTTGAGAAACCCTAATTAAAAGTTGCAATCGCACTCCGCGCCATGGATGTACCAAACAGAGCTCCTTAAGGACTTCACGCATGCGCGCCACGGTGCGAGGCATAGCTCGCCGCTGCATGGACCTATGTCTTCAAAAGTTGGCTTTCTTGGACAAGTGCAACACGAGTGGTTCCAAGGCGCGGTGCGGAACCCTAAAAGTGGTTTTTGGAATTTTCTTCTTCCGACTTCATTCCTAAGCTCCAAAACACTTCAAAATGATCTCGCAACCTTCAATCTTCATTATTAATCTTCTTTTAAGCACAAGAGACCTGAAAATGCATGAAAACAACTCATGACACTGAATAAAACACTCAAGGAATATTAAAGCATAATTTATACAATCTAAACCCTAATTTGACCTTAAATGCTAACAATTATACCCATTTAACATGCATTTCCAGCCCTAATTAGAATCCTAATTAGAGTAGATTTTGTACTAGAGTCAGTTTTCTCAGGGTTTAATGATATTTTTCCTTCCCAAATCTATGAGATCCCAGGAAAAGCTCTTCAATCACGGACCCCTGACTGTGTTAATTTCTTTTTGAAATTATGTGTAATGTTATAAAAATTTATGAAGGTGTTAAATTCATTTTCAAATTGTGCAAGTAATGAATTTAAAGGCAAATTAAATTGTTATAGAATTGTATTTTTTAATTGCTTGATTAAACAGGAATTTATATAACATGAATTACGCAATTTATTGATTTAATTAACTGTGAGTTTACTTTGCTAGATTAAATGAGAATTAAAATTGAAATTAAATCAAATAGTTGTTAAGGAATAATTAAGTTTGAATTTAAATAAAAAGATTGTAAATTTGGTAATTCAAATTGAAGGTTACAAAATAAATTTGATTTTGAATTAGAGAATTTATTGGAAATAAATTGAAAATTAGAAGTTAGAAGTTAAAGATTAAAATAGAAAATTGCTTGGATTTAAATTTTGAAATTGATTCCTATTTGAGCAAAAATCTTCACAAACAATAATCTTCTCTCAATTACTAATCAAATGAATAAAAAGTATAATCACTCAAGAATCCCTCAACTCTCAAGGAAAGAAGTATACAAAGAATATTCTCTCCTAAGAATTCTAAGGATTTCTCTCTCAATGAAAAGTTGATTTCAAACGATTACAAGTATCTCCTATTTATAGACAAATTGAATTACATTTCATCCTTCGGTCCTTTGAGGCGAAGATCCTTCGATCCTCTGGGATAAACGTTCTTCGATACGCTTCGTATCTTCACTCTTCGATACGCCTCAAATCCTTCTCCTTCGGTACGTTTCGTATCTTCCTCCGGCGCCTCGAATCCTTCTCCTTTGGTACGCTTCGTATCTTCCTCCGGCGCCTTTTCCCTCTCGACCAATGATATTACGCCATGTGGGGAACTTCGTATTTTCCCCACCCATTACCCCCCTTTTTTAAATTTTTTTTTCAAAAGTTGAAAATTCAAAAAAGAATCTTTAAATGACATCATTCTCTGACATTGGCGGCCAAGCTTTTCGTATTCCCGTATTTAATGTGATTTTTACCGCCATCATTACCCTTACATCATCATTGCTTTCCACCCTCTCAGTAATGAAAGTTATGTGAATCCTATCCTTTTCACTCATCTTGATTTGATTATAACCGGAAAAGGCGTCTAGGAAACTCATTCTTTCATACCCAGCTGTCGCATCCACCAATTGGTCTATTTTTGGCAGAGGATAGCTATCTTTTGGGCAGGCTTTATTCAAATTTGTGAAATCTATACATACCCTCCACTTCCCATTTTTCTTTTTAACTACAACCATGTTGGAGAGCCACTCTGGATATTGATAGGATTCGATTGCATCTATTTCCAAAAATCTATCCACCTCGTCGCTTATTACTTTGTTATGCTCCGGAGCAAATCTTCTCTGTTTCTGTCTTATCGGAGGATGCGATGGATCGATATTCAAACAATGTTCGGCTTCTTCTGGGTTTACTCCTGGTATGTCTCTACGCGACCAGGCAAAAATATCTTTGTTTTTCTTCAAGCATTCCGCTACTCTTTCTCTCTCGATTTGTGTCAACTGGGCTCCTACCAGCACTTTTTTGTCAGGATCCTCCGGAGCATCTTCTTCATCTTCCACTTTCTTTAAATATACTGGTAGATAGCCCTTTGACTGCTATTTCTCGTTGTTATCCTCCGGTACTTCGTCTTCTTTGCCTTTCTCTTTGTTAAACTTCTCGATTTGATGAGTTGTCATCTTACGGACCCCCCTTCTATATTTTATCATAGTATATGTATTTTGGCAATAATCTAGTTTTAGCAAATTTGGAGAAAGCAATTTTAGTGTTTAAAAAAGACCAAACTTTTTAGTGGCATATTCTATAAAAATATGCAATTCACATATTTTAGGTGGTGATTTTAAACTGCCACTTAAAGTTTCAGACTTTTAGTAACAACTGCATACACATTGATTCGCAAACCATCACTATATCTCTATAGTGGCAGTTTTGAACCGCCATTGAAAAGATTTTTTTGGTATAGTGTAATAGCACAACAACAACAAAAATTCATTAAGTATGATGATAGAATTCTAGAATAGAAAATTCTAAGATGAAGAAGAAGTGAATCATGTTAAAGAATACACTTTAATGCTTGTTGAAGAAAACTATTATGTTACCCTTCAATTTTCTCTCCTTTTTCATAAAGAAAAATCTAAGAGGGAGGTTGAATATAATATTGGTTGAAACACACATTTTAATGAATATTTTTTGATATTTTCGTTCATTGTAAATATACAATATACTGAATAAAAGGAGCATTTACAAGGAAAGAATAAAAGAAGTAATTACATAATATACATAGTAATTACACAATAATAATACATGAAATAATGAATGGGCTCTTTGCTTACTTAACCCAACAAAAAAATCATATTGCAAAACTAAATTTGTAATTTTTATTTATTTATTTAATTTGTAAAATTCATTTCTTCTTCTTCCTCCTTTTTTCCGACCAACCCTTTGTATTTTCCAACCAAAACCTGCAATTCTCGAGCAATAAACACTTAGCAATTCTGACAGCCCCTTCGATAGTCGCATGATTGCGCCCAGTTAAGAGGCATGACTGAAGGAGTCGGGTTTCGACTGAAGGATGCGGGCATGACAGAGGCAGTTGAGAAGCCCAAAAGGGGCATAACTGTACAGTCGACAAGCTTGACTGGGCAGTCACGCCCTTCTGGGCTTTTTGATTGTCTTAGTCACGCCGCTCACTGGCCAGTCACGCCCGCCTCATCTTCTCCATTCTTCTCTATAAATCACGGACGAATAGGCCGCATCCTCCCTCCTGGTAGGCATTGCCTACTTCTCCTACAATGAACTCACTCGTAGGGTGGGTGGTAAACATGGATCTTGGTGGTCGCAGATCTGGGTTGGATTTCGGTGAGGGTGGGTGGTTGGCGACGAGCAGGCCAAGGGAGTGCCCCCCTTGAGCCCGTGCTCTTGCCAGTGATGGTTCCGGCTTCAAAAAAAATTATTTATTTAGGAGGTTAGTTGCGCAATAATTTTTTTTTTTAAAGTTATGAGCTTTAAAAAAAAAAAGATGAATTAAAGAGCCTAATCTCCCAATAATTAAGAGAGGAATAAAGGTAATTAGTGAGTAAGACTATTGACCATATCAAACCCTTAATTCTAGCACCTCTTCAAGTTGGAGTATGGATGTCACACTTGACTAACTTGCCTAACAAGTCATCAAAAGCATTACTGGCTATGGCTTTTGTAAGAACATCGACTAGTTGATCTTCAGGTTTCACAAAAGGAAATATAATGATCTGAAATTCAAGTTTTTGATTAATGAAATGTCTATCAACTTTACATGTTTCATTTGATTGTGTTGAACTAGATTGTGGGCAATCTCCATAGCTGAAGTGTTATCCCAATACAACTTCATTGCATCCTGAGAGTCAACACCCAAATCCCTTAGCAATTTTCTCAACCATAGTAACTCACACACTCCAAAAGTCATGCCTCTACATTTAGCTTCTACACTTGACCTTGATACTACAGATTGCTTTTTACTCCTCCAAGTCACAATGTTTCTCCCTACAAAAGTAAATTATCTTGAACTTGTTAGATTTCATAGAATTTACCAACTAAGATAGTTGGTGGAAGTGTATTATGGGGATATCTCACTCTGTTTGGTTCAACCTAGATCCAAGATGGAGATTTGTGGTGTATGTCTCAATATTGAAGAAATCAAGGTGGAGAACCATGACAGGGAAGAGGAACTGTGTGGAAGCTTCATATTGAATGCTGATTGGTCAACTTGGCCTGCTTGGAGGCTTCATATTGAATGTTGATTGGTCAAATTGGCCTGTCAAGAAGCTTCATATTAAATGCTAATTGGTCAACTTGGTCTGCTTAGAAGCTTCATATTAAATGCATATAAATTGTTGATTAGTCAAACTCGGTGATCTAATTGAGTCAAAATGTGGCATTCTAGATGGAGAACACTTAGACGCCTTGGATTGAAACAAAGCAAATTTACCTAGGTTATAAGGGTTGAAAATTGGGTGATAGAGGCATCCTTTTAGGATCATTTTATCTTAGAACAAGTGAGAGGCTAGAGACAGTGTTGGGAAAAAGGAAAGGCTTGGTGCTTTTGCATCTTATTGGAGAATATTCTTGTATCTATACCTTGTAGTCACTTGAAAGATTATAGTAGACAAAAACACCACCATTAATGGACGTAGGCTCTTGGTTTTGAGGCCGGATCAGGGTAAAAACTTTTATGTTCTTTTGTGTTTTCTCTATTTATATTTTTACTTCAAATTGTTCGATTCTCGATAGATTGCTTAGTTGGTTGCTCTATAGAATTGTCATTGTGTGTTTAGGGTCGATTTCACTACAGTTGGCTGTGATGAAAATTAGGTTTTTCTCATTAAGAGTATAATGGACATTTTACGATGCAAGATTCACTTTTATGATCTATAAGTCTAAATCTAGAATGAAGTCTAAGTGATAATAATAATAATAATAACAACAAAGTTTATCTAGACAAAGTTCCCACATTTTTATTTAAATATTGAAGTGTATTTTTGAATTTATGGATACCAACGTGTAATTAAGTCAATCAATATTGTACTGAAATGATTTTTTTTTTTCAAAACACAAGGTCTTTTTTTATAATTTCTACTACTAGACATTACCAAAATGTAGTTTCCCTTACTTTCAGGTCGTGAAGACTAGAGGAAATGAGTTTGAACAGATTTTGGGTACGAAGCCAGACCAAGACTTATATATTTAGGTGACTATATTGGGTAAAGGGATTTACAATAGCAATAAAAACTGTGGTTATAGAAGAGTAGAATATTTGGGTTTGCTACTCCGAGTGGATGTTCAGCAAAAAAACGTATAAAAATAGGGAAACATACTTCTTCAATTTGATGATTTTCTCATCATAAAAGAAGGAATATCATGAAATATGAAGAAATTTATGAGATATGATAATTTGAGCTATTTAGTTAATTAATTTTTAAGTCACTTGTAACTTTTGACACGTTATCTTATTTAAAGTCCGTAAAATATTAACAAATATTTAAAGAAATACGATTATTCTACACCTACTTCATATACCTTTTTTTTTTCATGTGTCGTCCCTTATTATAACCACGTGACGTTCTCTATTATAACCACGCCCACGTGTCGTTTAGAGAGCACTCCAAAACAATATGTTAGTCCTTTATATGGTAACTATTACTCTAGACATTTTTGATAAACACAATAAAAGTGTGTTTTTGGTGCGGTGGGACGAGACTGAAGAAAAGAAACGCTAACTCTTATAGAAGTAGTCACAGTTTTTGGTGTATATCAGCTCTAGCCGTTCCAACTGCAATTGTATTTTGAATTTAGTCCTCCGAATATTTTCTATTTGTATTCCTTAAGAATAGGTCAGCTTGAATATTGCTGAAATATAGGATATAGTTATTGCTTTCTGATTTGATTCAATGTATTATTTATACAATTTGATTTTAATGAAATCGTGAGTTCACACAGTTATCAATTTCTTCATGGTATCAAAGCAACTCTTCCTTCACTAATGCTTTTTTTTTTTCTTCTCCTTTTATCACTTCCCATACTGTCATGACTACTCCACACGGTACACCAATTCTACCCACCACCAATGAATCTCAACTCCTCACAATCAACACAGCTGCACAAGCTCCTCTCAAACTTACCTCCTCCAACTATCTCTCATGGAAAATCCAATTTGAAACACTCTTCATTGGCTATGATCTTCTTGGATACATTGATGGATCCAAATCTTGTCCACCCAAAACTCTAACCACAAACAATGTTGCCACACTAAATCCTGCCTACACCCTCTGGATTTGCCAAGATCAACTGATTTTGAATGCTCTCATTGGCTCTCTCTCACCCACAATCATCTCATTCATCGCTTGTGCC
Source organism: Ulmus americana (assembly GCA_010015005.3). NCBI lineage: Eukaryota > Viridiplantae > Streptophyta > Magnoliopsida > Rosales > Ulmaceae > Ulmus > Ulmus americana. Next base: position 4,763 of record WUAT03121233.1, on the reverse strand, counting down.
AATACCTCCCGCGAAGCATGGACTATTCTAGCCAATACCTATGCCAAACCATCTTGTGGTCGCATCAAACAAGTCAAAAATCTTCTCAAATTTCCCAGCAAAGGCACTATGACAGTAACTGATTTTCTCTACTCTGTCAAAGCACTTACAGATGAATTGGCCATCCTAGGTGCCCCAATGGAGGAAGAAGACCTTACAGAGAAGATCTTAGATGGACTAGGTGATGAATACAAAGAACTTGTTCGTGCTGTTCAAGCCCGTGACACTTCCATATCATTTGATGAACTCTATGAGAAACTCCTGTCCTTTGAAGCCTCTCTCTCAGCCAACACCAAATCTGAGCCTATTACTGCTAATCCCACAACCAGGAACAATTCCATGACCACCAACTGGAGGCCACATAGGACCAACACCAATTGGCATCCCAACCACTCACACTCTCCAGGTAACATAGGCTGGCGTCCATCTGCAACCTTCCCTGCCCGTCCTCCTATGACTACCAACTCAGGAACTCCATCTCGCATCAACCACCCTCCACCCTGTCCTTACCAGGGGTTTTTCCAAATCTGTGGCATTCAAGGTCACACTGCTAAGCGATGTCCATCTTTCCAGCTTGTACCAGTCCAATCATCCGCTACAAGTGCTACACCACCAGCTACCTCTACCACACCTTGGCAGCCATGGGCTCACTATGCTGCAAATACCACCACCAATAATCCATCATGGCTGCTAGACAATGGAGCATCTCATCATGTCACTACCGACTTAAACAACCTGTCTCTTCATGCCCCATACACTGGATTAGATGATGTTATGATTGGTGATGGTACAGGTTTACTCATCTCTCACACTGGTTCTGCTTCTCTTCCATCATCCACCACCACTTTTACCTTGAATGATGTTCTTTGTGTGCCATCCATGAAAAAGAACTTAATTTCTATCTCTCAATTTTGCATCTCTAATAATGCTTCTGTTGAATTTTTATCCTCTTGTTTTCATGTGAAGGATCTTCGTACGGGGACAATTCTTTTGACGGACAACACTAAGGATGGAGTGTATGAGTGGCCAGCTGCACAACCCACCTCTTCCCCAATTCTAGCCTTTTCTCATATCAAAACCACATCTTCAAATTGGCATCATTGCTTAGGACATCCTGCTTTTCCCATTTTGAAACACATTATGTCTAGTTATCAGTTAGATTTTTCTGCACCTTTACCAAAAAGAATTCTCATGTAATGCTTGTCTTATCAATAAAAGTCATAAGCTTCCTTTCTCCATTTCATCTCTTCACTCAACAAATCCTCTTGAAATAATTTTTTCTGATGTATGGACCTCTCCTATTTTGTCACAAGATGGTTTCAAATATTATGTTTTTTTTTTTTGATCACTTCACAAAATACATTTGGTTATACCCCCTCAAAAAAAAAATCAGAAGTTCAAGAAGTTTTCAAACGGTATAAGGCCATTGTGGAAAATTATTTCTCTAAAAAAATTATCACTCTCTACTCTGATAATGGAGGCGAATATATGGTCCTCAAAGATTATCTCTCCCTCCATGGCATTTCCCACTTAACCACTCCACCACATACACCTGAACACAATGGCTACTCTGAAAGAAGACACCGCCATATCGTTGAAACTGGTCTCACCTTACTCTCTCATGCTTCACTTCCAATCACCTTTTGGCCTCATGCCTTTGCTACTGCTGTCTACCTCATTAACAGGCTCCCAACCACCACTCTCAATATGTCCTCCCCCTTTGAATTAATTTTTCACAAAATTCCAAATTACTCTAGACTAAAAGTTTTCGGCTGTTTGTGTTATCCTTGGCTTCGCCCATATACCTCACACAAACTTAATCAACGCTCCAAACCATGTGTGTTTCTTGGGTACTCTTTATCTCAGAGTGCCTATCTATGTCTTGACCCATCCACCTCGAAAATTTATGTTTCTCGTCATGTGCAATTTGTTGAATCAGTCTTTCCATACACCTCACTACACACCACTCTTCCCCGTCCCATTTCCACTACCATATCTACTTGGATTCCTCCTGTTCTTACTGTCTCTTCTCCCACATCATCCCAGTAGGCAGCCAACACTCCATCTACAGCTAGCTCTCAAGGACTGCCTTTGCCCGAGCCTACTTCACAACCAGCTACCCCGTTCCCACAACAAGCTTCCCCTGCCCGCCAACCATCTCCTCAACCTTCTCTTACAACCACCGAACCACAAATCCCAGTCCCACCTCCCACCCAACATCGCATGACTACCCGAGCCAAGAATAACATCACCAAGCCAATTCAAAAACTCAACCTTCACACCCACAAACCAACGTCCCAAAATACTACTGCTACATCTATCTCCCAAGCTCTCAAAGATCCCAATTGGCGTTAAGCTATGTCCAAAGAATATGATGCACTTGTTCGTAATGGAGGTTGGAAACTATTTCCACCTAAAGACATTTCCAATCTGGTTGATTGCAAATGGATTTTCCGTATTAGAAGAAACTCTGATGGTTCTATTAACAGGTACAAAGCTCGCCTTGTAGCCAAGGGATTTCATCAAAGACCGGGTGTGGACTACCATGAAACTTTCAGTCCAATTGTCAAGCCTACCACAGTGAGACTTGTGCTTAGTATAGCAGTAAGTAATGGCTGGTCTCTTCGCCAATTAGATGTCAATAATGCGTTTCTTCAAGGCAGGCTCTCAGAAAATGTATTTATGGCTCAACCACTAGGTTTTGTAGACTCTGATCATCCCTCATATGTCTGTAAACTTCATAAAGCCATCTATGGCCTCAAACAAGCTCCCCGAGCTTGGTACCACGAATTGCGCCAGTTTCTGCTCACTTCAGGATTCAAGAACTCACACTCAGATACATCTCTCTTTGTTCTTCGCAGCAGCAACCAAGTTTTTTTTTTATCTTCTTGTATGTGTTGATGATATTATCCTAACTGGTAGCAGTGATAATCTTGTTTCACAGTTTGTTGACTGTCTGGCTCAACGATTTTCTCTAAAAGATCTTGGTTCACTCTCTTATTTTCTAGGAGTTGAAGTTGTCCCTCACCGTCTTGGTATTCTGCTCTCCCAAAAAAGATACATTCAAGACCTTCTCAAACGGACCAATATGGCTGATGCCAAACCTGTTCTCACTCCCTTACCAACTAGCTCAGCAGCCATCTCCCTAACCTTAGGCACCCCTCTCTCTGATCCCACACCATATCGTGCAGCAGTTGGCAGCCTGCAGTACCTTTCCTTAACACGTTCAGACATTTCCTTTGCAGTCAATAGAATGGCCAAATTTATGCATCAACCTACCACTGAGCATTGGGTCCTTGTTAAGCGTATCTTACGCTATTTGTGTGGCACACTAGATAAGGGGCTCCTTCTCTATCATGATTCTCCCCTCACTCTTCATCGCTTCTCTGATTCTCTTCATGCCTTTTCAGATGCAGATTGGGCTGGTAATAAAGACGATTATTCTTCCACCAATGCTTATCTTGTTTACCTTGGCCAGAACCTTGTCTCTTGGAGTTTGAAGAAGCAACAAACTGTTGCTCGCTCATCCACAGAAGCAGAGTATCGTTCTGTTGCTGCTATTGCTGCTGAACTTTGCTGGGTTGGTTCTCTTCTTTCAGAACTTGGTCTTAGCTTAACCACTTCTCCAGTTGTCTATTGTGATAATGTTGGTGCTACTCAATTAAGTTCCAATCCTATTTTTCACTCTCGCATGAAACATGTTGCTGTTGATTATCATTTTATCCGAGATCAAGTTCAGTCTGGTCTACTTCGTGTTGCTCATGTCTCCTCTACTGATCAGCTTACCGATCTCCTTACCAAGCCACTGCCTACTTCTCTTTTTCTGCTATTACGGGACAAGATTGGCCTCTCTACTCGTGGCCTATCTTGAGGGGGCATATAGAAGTAGTCACAGTTTCTGGTGTATATCAGCTCTAGCAGTTCCAACTGCAATTGTATTTTGAATTTAGTCTTCCGAATATTTTCTGTTTGTATTCTTTAAGAATAGGTCAGCTTGAATATTGCTAAAATATAGGATATAGTTATTGCTTTCTGATTTGATTCAATCTATTATTTATATAATTTGATTTTAATGAAATTGTGAGTTCACACAATTATCAATTTCTTCAATAGGGAAAGGAGTAAACACATCACGGGCAGAAACAACACCGGTGCATCTACATTCATCTTGAACTCAAGAGGATTTGGAGGCTCCCATTTTACATCAACAGCAGCATGTGAACAGGCAGGTCTATTCTTTGCTGCACTCCATTGCCACTTGTGGGTGTCAAAGATGATGAGTTGGCATGATTTCAGCATTTGTAGAATTGATTTGCTCTCATAACTATAGCTATATCAATCGGTGGGCTTTGATAATTGTAATTATGATTGTACAATATTGATATCAACATAAAAGAATGATCCTCATTGTAGAATATCAGAAACCATTTTCAGAAAAACTTTGTTTTGTTTCTCTGTCATGGTATTAGAGCTTCATTTGACTTAGCAATTTTTTTTAGTGAATTAAATTGTAGGAAGAGTAGTATTTCTTCTGTTATTGGGAAGCTAAATCATCCTCACTCTTAGCCAATGCGGGACATTGTAACAGGTAGATTGGTGAAAGTACTTCATCTTCTGTGAGTTTTGTTGAGTTCTTAATATATATATTTTTTGGTCAAATGTTAGAACAATAAGAAATATTGTTCGTTAGGTTTAATGGGAAAATTATTTTTGTAGGAATTTCA
>WUAT03121232.1:0-28039 GCA_010015005.3 Ulmus americana | reverse complement strand
TAAAAATAGAAGAATTTTTTATTTTATTTATCAAATTGCTAATATTTTAAGAGCTCGTGGACCTTAGTGCAAAAAATCTGTAATTTATTTAAGGGTAGTTTAGATATTTCTTAAAATATTTGATTGTCTTTTGTTGATTAGAATACCCCATTGTCTCAAAATTAAAGTTTGAGGTATTTCAGTGCCTTTTCTCTAACACGGGGGTACTATTTGTCACAAACGAAATATATAAAGTAGCTATGCGTTATTATCCCGTTAAGAAAATAATGAAGAAGATGAAATTGACATGGAAACTAGATTTTAAGGAAGCTCAAATTAGTTCACTAAAAGTTTATGAAATGAAAAAGTATACTCATTGTTGGTGGTTAAGTGCTTATATTGAGTTTCAAACAATTAACTAAATGTTAAAGTATTAGTTTATTTCATTATAATTTTGTTTTGTTTTGTTTTTTTTATGTAATGAATTATTTTTTCATTTTTATGTTTTAAATAGTAATTTTTATTATTCTCAAATCAAATACTCATTGAATAAAAATATTTTGTTGTGTTGTTAATAAAAATAGTTTCACATAAACCCTGATAAAGTATTAAACATTAATAACCTATATTTTAAGATAGAAATTAAAGAGAAAATAGTTTATGGAACGGAAACGCTTAGACTGAGAAAGCAATACTTCAGTGGGTTTGGGTAGTGACGCAGCGGTTTGCTAGATTTCGCCCTAACTTGCGTCTCAATACGAGAAATGAAAACAAGATAGCGATTCTCAGAGAGAATTCTAAACAAAGGTTTGTTGATTCAAAGTTGGTTCCCTTCAAAATGAAAAGATTACAAATATTTATAATAGATATGAAAGAAACAAATTCAACAACTAAAACAAGAAATTCTTCCTCAAGCAGATAAAATGGAAATTGGCTATGTAGGTTGCGACATAGGACGGTTTGACTGCGGCATGTTTGAAAAATCGGTTTGTAAAATCGGTTTGTCCTCTTGTGCAGGTGTAGACTCTCTGCATCAGGTAGGGGCCAACGCCGGGTTCCTTCGACGAAGGTGTAATGAGAAACTTCATGGATGAGCTTGCGGTTATAATGGTGGTGTTTTTGGTTGGCTTTTGGGGAAACAATGTAAGGAATTCCGCACCTGGGCTTCGTCATTTTGCTTCACCGTCAAAGAATCTAAGCGTCCGGTGACTTCCAAATGGTAGTTTTTTTTGGTATGATTTGATGGCAGCTTCAAGAGCGAAAGTTTCGTTCTTAACTGCCGAACTTGTGATTGCTTAAGGTTGTAGAGGCCAGAAACGTTTTGACCTTTGTGACATCCCTGCAAGTGTTTGATGAACTCGAGGGCGTTTTGGTTTGTGGGTTTTGATTGAGTTGTGTTTGCAGAGAATACGAGTAGTAGTACTAGGAAGAGTAGAAGAAAGGCTCTAAAGAGTGAGATAGCTTTTTAGGCCATTGGTGGGAAATTAAACTATGTACTAAATTGCTAATTTGGTTTTGTTATTCTCTTTTTCTAGTGCATGTCTATATATAGAGTGCCATGGGAATAGAAACTTAGTCAAGGTTGCCTTGTTGGACGGGGCATTTGTGTAGTTTCCATATATTTGCTAAAGTTCTAGAGTCTTGCAGTTTGATTTTTATTTTCAATTGTTCACATTTATTACTTCTTGCCCGCAATAGATGTTTTCCACACTCGTTAATTTGCATGTATAGTAGCTTTCATTCTGTCCTACAATTAGAGTTTCAACCGTGTCAACAGAAGGCTTGGATACTTCCAAATTATGGTTCAAAGAGTAATTCTGGAGCATGACTTTGTTGCTAAATTTTGTTGAATATATGTATATTAATTTGCTAATTGACATACAAGAACCCCGCCACCACCACTTAGAAAAAGAAAAACAAATATTGGTATTACATCAAGTAATAGAAAGATTCAAACTACGGAGTTTTAGGTCTTTAAAATTTTTAATTTCAATTTTATAAAAATATTTTGTAATTGTAAAAAAGGAATAAAACATTAAATTCAAAGCAAATAATACAATTGTGTGAGGAAACAGGTATACATTTGTTCACATTATTATGGATATTCATATGTACGTAGAAATAGCGCATGTTTGGTTGGTTATTGAAAACACTCTATTGGTATTTTTAATATTCTCTCCTGTTTGCTTAGAGTATTTTCAATACTCTCTACTACTTTTCTACATCATTTCAAAAACTTCCAAAATACTCCTCTCTCAATTATTTTTTTAATAAAATGTTACATCTCTCTACTATCTTTTTAATAAAATATTATCTCTCTCTATCATCTTTTTAATAAAATATTACATATCTCCATCACCTTATTAGTTTTTAATAAAATATTACATCTCTCCACTACCTTACTACTTTTTAATAAACTATTACATCTCTCTATCACCTTTTAAATAAAATATTAGCTCTCTCTACTACATTTTTAATAAAATCTTACATCCCTCCACTATTTTTTTAATAAAATATTACCTCTCTCAACTACCTCTTTAATAAAATATTACTTTTTTGTATTATATTATTATTAAATTCTGTAGACCTCATTAATCCTATTTACAATACTCTATTTATAATACCACTGTTTATAATACCTTATTTACAATGCTCTATTTACAATACTGCAGAATACTCACCTAAATAGGCCCAAAGTTTTCTTCGAAGCGAAATAGTTAAACGGTTAGTTTCAATCATAATTTTACTATGCCTAGTAAATAACCAAACGCAACTTTAATACCACTGATGATAATTTGTTTTAGAAATATAATAAAAATTGAAATTAAGTGGTTGGACACTTTATGAAATGGAAAATATTGGCATTTGAGTGTTTGGAAGTGAAAAAGGGACAATGGTCCGTGAAGGCTTTTTAGGAATTAGAGAAAAAGTAGGTTTTTGGTTCTTGTAGTAATAGGAGAATGCTATGATTATTTAATGGATGAGAGAAAAACTGAATATAGAAAAAAAAATAATAGTTTATTATTTACTTTTCTTGTTTAGTTACATATTGCAAAAACACTCCAATTTATAGTTGTAAATGTCGGTGGTGCCTTAACGGATTTAGCAATTTCTAGAGCACCTATATTATAGTTTTTAATCTACAAAGTTTAGATATTTAGTTTATTAAATTCTAGAATCCATTTCCTAGACATTTGTAGATTAATCTAGAAGGATACACGTTTTATCACTTTCCTTCGAGGGTGGTTTCTGATGTCGTATGGTGGAGTTTCCGATAACGAGTCCGCCATTCTCGAAGCTCGATGCACCATTAACTTCTGTGACAAGGCCAGCAGAGCTGTTGTCGACTTTGAAGAGATATTTGGATTTTTGGTAACTTTTCAGAAGAAATGTTTTTTTTTTTGGTAACTTAGGAGATAAGTCTTTTTCTAATTTATTAATTTTTGTAACTTTGAGAAGATAAGCTTGAAATGTAGTGGTCCCAATGAAAGAAAGATACTCTTTCGTGCATGGTGGTTACGTGCCACTAGTTCAGCACATCCCAAAACAACTTTACAATTAAAGATTATTAGAAAAACAAATATAGTCAACGAGAGAAGGACATTTCTTTAACATGGACCCCTTGTATAATTACTTCATTTGTATCGCCTACCACAAAATAACATTCACACAATTTCTTCTGAACCAGAATAAGTCCGCCATGGAAGAAACCTTGCTGTACATACTTCTTACCCTTATCTTCATCCTCATTGCTTTAAAACTTTTCTTCCAAACAAGGCGAAGACACAATAGAAATCTCCCTCCAAGTCCACCTTCTCTTCCCATCATCGGTCACCTCCATCTCCTAAAATCCTCAGCTTATGAAACCTTCCGCAGCCTATCTAAAAAATACGGCTCTGTTTTCTCTCTGCGCTTCGGTTCCCGCCTCGTAGTTGTAGTGTCATCACCCTCTGCTGTTGAGGAATGTTTCACCAAGAATGACTTCGTCTTCGCCAACCGTCCTCCTCTTCTAATGGGCAAGCACCTCGGCGTCAACTACACCATTCTCACACAAGCCCCGTATGGAGACCATTGGCGAAACCTCCGGCGCATTGGCGCTAGCGAGATCTTCTCCACCAACCGGCAAAACATGTTCTCCGGAATTCGGAGGGAGGAGATAAAGCGCTCCTTGTGTAAACTTTCACAAAACTCCCTCGACGATTTTGGGAAGGTCGAGCTCAAGTCGATGTTCTGGGATCTGACCTTCAACATCATAATGAGAATGGTTGCCGGAAAGCGGTTTTCTGGGGACGAGGCGCATCAATTCAAGAAGCTCATGAACGAGATGTTTTCTATTTCTGGGGTAGCAAATCCAAACGAATTTTTGCCCTTCTTCAACTGGTTTAGTCGAGGGTATGAAAAGAAAGTCAGGAGAGTTGCTGAGAAGACTGATGTGTTCTTGCAAGATTTGATTAACAAGCACAGGAGCGAGAAACAGTGGAATACCGATACTGTCATCGATCGCTTGCTTTCTCTTCAGGAATCGCAGCCGGAATACTACACCGATCAGATTATCAAAGGCTTTGTAATGGTAAATAGCTAGCCGGATTTATCTTTTTCTTATGTCTTTTTTGCATAATATCGCGTAATTACATGCTTAAAATATCGATGTTAAACGAGTCTGATAATTTTCATCTACAATAATGTAGTCTCATCTATACTTCTCAAATCTGAGTAGACTCTCCCCGTTTCTAGCAACGTACCTAAAACTTGTTTCACACGCCCAATAATCCCCTGGTACCACTTGTAAAAAATTTGGGCAAAAAAAAATTCTTACAATATAATTTTTATTTTTTGTTGAATTGTACAATGTTTTAATAATAACAGTTCTTTCTTTTTGATGCAATTTTTGTATGATTATTGTATTAAATATGGAGATTATAAGGACGATCTGATTGTTGTAGGTAATAATGGTGGCTGGAAGTGAGACATCAGCATATTCCATGGAATGGGCAATGGCAAATTTGCTTAACCATCCCCACATTTTGAAAAAGGCTAGCGATGAATTGGATGCTCAAGTAGGTAAACAACTACACCTAGTGGATGAATCAGACGTTTCGAAACTACATTACCTACAAAACATCATCTTAGAGAGCTCCCGATTGTACCCAGTTACTCCGCTACTTTCACCACACTTCTCCTCTGATGACTGCACTATAGCTGGATTTGATGTGCCCCGCGGAACGATCTTATTAGTGAATTCCTGGGCCATTCATAGAGATTCAAAATGGTGGGATGATGAAGAAAGTTTCAAGCCTGAGAGGTTTGAAGATGGGAAAGGCACTGCCTACAAACTAATGCCCTTTGGATTGGGAAGGAGGGCTTGTCCTGGCCAATATATGGCACAATCTGTGATTGGGTTAACTTTGGCATCGTTAATTCAATGCTTCGAGTGGAAGAGGGTTGGAGAGGAAAAGGTCGATATGACTGAAGGTAAAGGGTCATTCATGCCAAAAGTTGTACCTTTGGAGGCAATGTGTAGAGCCCGTCCTATCATGAACAGTATTCTCTCTGAATATGTAAATTAAATTTGGATGTAACTTACCAGAAAAATTAAACAAATAAAGAGTGGCGACCACTCTCAAGGGCTTGCCTCTTTTTTTTTTTATTTTTTTTTTTAACAGGTGGGTGTAATTTTTTTAATTTTTTTAAGGTTTTGAAAACTCATTACTATCGTTCACTTGACAAAGTGAATGTAAGAACATTTTTTTAGGCAATATAACACCACAAGCTATCAATTTATGAAGTAACTGAGATAGATAAATTTTATAAATGACAATATTTAACGCTTTTATTATTGTCGAATTTTGACACATGATATGACTCGTTGGAAAGTTAAGAGAATATACTTTTTAAAGTCACCAAAATCAAACCAAAAATAATGCTTGCAATGACCACATGCACTTCCGAAAGTTGCGATAGCAAAGTCACGTGCCGACAACTTTTAGTAGTTCGTGTGGTTACTACAAATATTATTTTTGGTTGATTTTGGTGGCTCTAAAAAGTATGTTCTCTTATCTTTCTAACGAATTATTGTGTCAAAATCCGATAATAATAGAATAATCAAATATTGTCATTTCTAAAACTTGTCAATCTCAAAATCATGGTATATCTCTTGAAGATATTGTGACTTTTTTAACTTCTAACACTATTAAATTTTAGGAAGACACGAGGAATGCAATCAAGGGCATGGCAATGCAAATAAGTAGTTTGGAGATGCAAGTTGGGCAATTGGCACCCACGGTGGGCACGATGGAGGCCCAAAGTTCAGGTAAGCTCCCTTCTCAATCTCTAGTCAATCCTAAGGAAAATGTGAGTGCGATCACTCTAAGGAGCGGAGGGAGACTTTTAAAGTGAGGAAGAAAATCGACAAGGACTTGCTGCTTGAGAAAGATGAAGCCACAACATCCCCTGAGGAAAATGCGGCCTAAAAGGTAATTTCTACACCTTCAATTCCAACTTACAATCCTCCTCTGCCCTTTTCTACAAGGTTTAAAAAACCAAAGAAGAAGAAGAGTGATAAGAAGATTTTTGATGTATTCCATCAGGTGCATGTTACCACCCCACTTTTGGATACCATAATGCATGTGCCTCATTATGCTAAATTCCTCAAGGAATAGTGCACTAACAAGCACAGGCTTAAAGGCAATGAAGTTATGAGTATAGGAGAAAACATGTCGGCTGTCCTCCAACAAAGCTTCCACCCAAGTATAAAGATTCGGGGAGTTTGACCATCATGTGCATAATTGATAAAACCCATTTCAATATGTTAGATTTAGGAGCTTCAATTAATGTTATGCCTTTATATATTTATGAATATCTTATTTTGGCCCTCTTAAAGAAACCGGTGTAGTCATAGAACTTGTAGATTGTACTAATGTGTATCCGAAAGAAGTTTTGGATGATGTTTTAGTGCAGGTTAAACACTTAATTTTTCCAGTGGATTTCTACATCCTTGACATGGGAAATTATTTCTCAACCATATCAAATCCTTTGCTTTTCAGAATACCGTTCATGAAGACGACAAGAACTAAAATAGATGTACATGAGGGCACGCTATCGGTGAAGTTTGATGGTAGGGTCATTAGTTATCGGATAGATATATGCCATGGAGAAAAGCTTGAGGAAGGAGCTACAACTAGCCATAGTGTGTGGTGCTTATACCAAACGTCTCAATGAAGACACTCAACAAAATATTGAAAAAGGGTTCAAGAAGCAACCTTTTGTAATAGGGCAAGAAGTATGGTTAGATCATTCTCACCCTCGCTTTTAACCCAAGGAGGTGCGATCTTGTGATTCTTCATCATTGAGAGTGATATAAACTTTTCCAGGTGGTGTTGGGGAGGTACGTTGGAAATTTTAGTATAAAACTACGCAGCGGAACGAAATATTTATAAAAAAAAAAGATTATTTTAAAATATAGACTACAAGATCTCTAATTTTTGCTCTGCATCACTTTTTCTCTTTGATAAGAAATAATTCTTATTACTCTCTCTCTCTCTCTCTCTCTCTTTCTCTAATACATCACTAATAGATATAATATAGAAAATATAATATAGAAAACTCTTTCTCAGATTACATGTGATAAATTTTTCCTATTTAATTAAATATATCCATATAGGAAAATATCTAATCAAATAAACTTATCAAATCAAAGATAATATATTTGAATAAAATATCTCTTAACAAGATCTATAATTTAAATCCAAATATTTTAACCAATTATCACATAAAAATATTCTCTATTCAAATATATATTATTATATTAAAAATACAAGTAACCCATTAATATAAAGCAGGAAATCAGGCTGGACACCTGATTTTTGTACGCATATTTTCATACGTCTAGGCGCCTGCTAAACCAATTCTCCGGGTGCCCGAAACCCTCCAGAGTGGAATTCCTTGAGCATTAGTTCATCCAGTCATCCAGTTAGCCCATGCAGTTGACCGGTTATTGGTTGAGGTTATTTGAGCTAACAAATGGACCCACAGGAGATATATAATCAAACTCCAATAATCATAAATAAATTAACTCTAAGTCAATTTCCTAATTGATAATTAACTTCAAAGTTACTCCACCAAAACCCAAAGCTGAACTCTTGATCATATATCGTAGTTACGAAATAACAATTGTCTTTTTTCCACAATCAATCATTAAGGTATCATCCCATGTGTTATCCACATCGATTTGAGAACTAGTCCACTTAATCTCATCGATCACTTTTATCTTAAGTTCAATCATTCAATAACGGAAAATCCCTATTTACCAAATAAACATAATATCATTTAAACAACACATGCTCAAAAGGGAGTTTTTCTTTTCCTTAATTCTTTTTCCTTTCTTAATTTTTCCTTTTGCTCATTGAGGGCAATGAAGAGTTTAAGTTTGGGGGGAAGGCATAATCGATTCTTTTTGTTTCTTGAGTATTAGCTGATAATTGATTCAAAAAGATTTTGATTTTTGGGCATTATTTTTGTTTTTTGGGTTAATTCATATAGTCAATGATAGTAAATTAATTACTATGATGCATGGTTGTTGAGAAAGAATTTGATATTGCTTAAGTTTTGAGGATACTTTTGGTGTTTGTTTTGTTTGAGTTTGAAATTCGATGTTGGTCTAGTAGTATGATTTTGAGAATGTTCATGTTTTACATGTTTAGAGACGTTTTATGTAGACAATTGTGGATAATCATAGATCTTGACAAATTTTAGAACATGTTTGATTGTTGCTCGAGGCGTAATCCTAGATAGCATGTTACTTAGGGGATTATTTTGGCCATCTTTGGATCAGCTTTTCTTGTCTTCAATTTGAATATTTAATCCCCCAATTATCCATTTGAGATTTATTATGAATTTTTCCTTATTTTCTGTCTTGAAGCTTATATTCCTACCTATTATTACCTAAACACATATCGTTACCCTTAATGAAAACATAAATTAACATGTTTCTTACATACTTTGTTAAGGAGCGAAAAAAATTAAGGAGTAAAGGAAGGATGGAATATGTTGTTGGCCTAATTTTTAATGAAAAAAAAGTTTGGGGTTGCTCGAAAATAAAAGGAAGTGTGTAAGAAAAAAAAAAAAAAACATGTATGATGTGATGTGAAAAAAATAAAGTGGTATTAGTGATGAAACAATTGAAAAGTATTTAGGTGCAAAAAGAAGAAAAAAGAGGATGAAAAGTTAGAAGTGTTGCTAGTATTAAGAGCTCTTAAATTATTTACATATGTTCAATTGTGAGTGTTTTGATTTTTTGGAATTTTTCCTATCCATTCTTTTTGAGCCAATAACTTAGCCTAACATTACAAGCTTATAAAAGACATGTTGATCTGAGATAATATGCTAAATCTACATTAGCGAGAGTGACAAGAAAAATGAGCCAATGAAATTTTAATAACTCATTACATTTTAGAGGTCAACTTTATCTATGATTGTTTTTACAAAATTATTCGAGAAGTAGAATTGATCATTTGAAAAGTTGTTTACTTAGATTTTTCTAAGAATTGAAGACTTGAACGGAATGAATATTTTGAATGATGCTTCTAATCTTTGTAATGTTTGATAGATTTTGAGAGCTACATATTGTGTATAATTTTTGAGATGATATTGTGAATTACCCTTGTTAAATGAATTTAATTTCTGGAAGTTAAGTTCGAATTTATTTTTGATTTAGGGTTTTATTTGTTTAGTTTCAGTTTAGATTTTTTTTTTTTTTTGCTCGAAGATTAGTAAAATATTAAGTTTGAGGGTATTTGATAAGTTGATTTAGTACGACTTATTAGGTATGTTTTAGCTTGACATTTTAATAGTTTTAGAGTGTTTTTCATGTTAATAATGATAATAATAATAATAATAATAATAATTATTATTATTATTATTATCATTTTAGGTCTTAAATAGCCAAAAGTACTAAAATGAAGAAATTCAGGGTATTTTAGAGGAAGAATATGGATGATGTCAAGCGAAATGGTGAAATCTAGGGCAAAAAGGAGTCCAGCACTGTGACGGTAACAAGCTTGCACCAAAGGCGCCCATTTATGAAGAATTGAGCCTTGGACAAAGCCTAGAGTGCTATGGCAGTCAACCCTTAGCACCGCAGCGCCCGTCCATGAGAACCAATACCACATAATAGAACCTTCAGTGCCACGGCATGGTTGCGATCTATCTTATTTTAAATTATGTATCTTTTTCTTTTGAGATCAGAATTGGATGAGATTTGAGGGGGTTTATTCCAAATTTACCCTTGAACATATTAAGGCTATAAATAGAACCAATCATGGTTTATTTGGGAGATTTTTGGAGCATGTAAGGATTGAAGGTTCATAGGAGCTATTTGCTAATCTCTTCCACTATTTTGTTTTCTCTATCCTTACTTTATGATTGTAATTAAGTTTTTTATTTTAGATACAATTATGACCTACGCTTTTATTTTACAGCTAGGATATAGCCCAATCATGACTATGTATTTGATTTATTTCATTCAATTTTCTGTTAGACATTAATTTATTTGTGTATCTACTATGTTCTTATTGCTTTCAATTCTTTTGGATCCAAGTGTTGAATGATTATATGAGTTAGATTGAGATTGAGAGATAATATCTAGATTAGATCAATATAGTAGAATACTTTAGTTGAATGAATAGTAGAGATACATTAACATAATATAAGAGATTAAAAGTTAAATCTGTAATAATTCCATTGAACCTAAGAAACTCTTTAGACTTAAATTCACATAGAGATATGATAGCTTAGTAATTAAGAGTTAATCTAATATTATTCAAGAGAAAATATTAGTTAAATTAAGTAATTAAATCTCTAGATAAAGTCTAGCAAAATTAATATAAATAATCAAGTTCATATGATTGATGATTGGTGTGAAATCTTTAGCCCTAAGTTTGTTATCTATTGAATTTGAATCTTTTCCTCTTCAAGTTGTCAACTTAATTTAGTAATTAGTAACTAATAGTCCTTATGGGTTCGATACTTGTACTTTCTATTCTATATCACTTGACAATTTTAGTCCACTTACTAAAATTTGCATCAGGCGATGCCATGGCTCAAATTGTTTCATGCCGTGGCGTGTGTTAAATTTCATGCCCAAGCCAAAATCCACTGTGGCTTGTATTTCATATACTGCATCACTTGAATGTTCGACGCAGCCTTAGGTGTCTTCATGAAAGTTGTAGCTTTTTTTCTTCGCTTTCCAAGACCACATCGATATCCTTATTTGGACTTTGCATGAGAATGTTATGGCCGAAATATTAAGAGGTGCTCAGAATTCATCTTTTTTCAATTTAGCATAATAATAAAAAAGCATAACTTCTTCGTTTCAACTCCAATTTCGAACCGTTTGATCACAGACATCAAGAATTTCCTTGAAAATATTTTTCTTTATCCAAATATTATTTTTAAACAATTTATGACCTGAAAATACACTAGAAATACCCGTGATTCTAAAAAACACATTCATAACAAAATTAAATAAAATATGTAAATTAAACCTAATTTACCACAAATGATACTGATAAATCACTAAGTCTTAAGTGTATTTTCAAGCATTTATCACCTGCACATAGGCTTAGCCACTGTTCAGCAAGACGTTGAGCTAACTGCGTGTAGGCCTTGGCTCTTGCTCGACAGGAGGCTGAGCTTGCCTTGCATTTGTTTTGCCCCTGCTTGGTAGGAAGCTGAGCTGCCTTGCTTAGGCTGGGCCCTTACTCAGTAGGAAACTGAGCTACCTTGCATGGGCCTAGCCAGTGCTCAGCAAGAGGCAAGCTACTTGTGTGCGGGCTTGGCTCCTACTCGACATAGTGCCAAGCTAGTTTGGTCACGAGTTCCTTCTTCTAAGCTTGGACCGTGGATAATCATATGACATAGACTTCATGTTACGGAGAATGACTTTGTCAAGTCAAAACCCTAACACGCCAGCCTAGCAAGAATATTTGCCAGATCGATGCTAACTTAACCCATATATCACCATCGTGGGATGACCTAAATGCCACCTTAGCAATTGTAAAATTCTCGTAATAGTTGCCCTCTAGTTTTTGAGCCAACAAGTTGAAAGGAAACAATCTGTGATAAATTCAAACTTCCACTTTGATGGTTGTTGAGGGTTGATCCTGGTGTGTCCGGACTTTTTGAGAAGTCTAAGTGTAATTAACTTGGAAAATCTATTTATATCCCAGTTGTGGTAAACTTTAGAATTTCAACTATAGATCTAGGCAATTGGAAAAATTAATAATTATCCCAATTAAATGACAATTATAATATCCCAATTTATTATGAGATAAATGATCAAATCTCAATTTTTGGAAAATTGTGATGAATTGTCTAACCCCCAATTTAATGATAATTGGATAATATCCTGATTCCTAGTTGATTTGTGGTACCAATTTCAAGTTAATGGGTCAAGCACAATTTCTTGATATATAAGTAGGAATATTTCACTCCGAGTAGGAATCCTAGAGGGTATTCCTTTTATTCTCTTGAGAAAAGACTCCAAGTCTTGAGAAAAGATTAATTAAATTTGCCAGGCCTAGTCAAAGAAAGCCCATTATGTCAGGCAATTGAATGCTCTTCTTTTCCTTTCTCCTATTTAAACAAAGGTTGATCTATTTTTTTCTCTCTCTCTAGAAACTCAAAGTGATTAGGGCTTGAGAGAGGGGAAGTGACTGCCGCCACTAGCCAGAATGCCGCCAACGTGCTTTGGGGTTTGGCCTAGGATTTTGGCTGATTTCAAAGATTGTAGGGGGTGGGGAGATGATGGAAGGGATGGCTCTTCAGAAGGTTGCGGGGGTTCTGAGCCAGCAGAATTGTTGGAGTTGGCGAGGAAGGACGATGTTTGGCAAGTGAGTTCATCAGATCTGATGGTTTCTTTGCCAAATCTGAGAGTTTGGGTCATGGATTTATTATTTCTATATATGGTGAGGTAGCTATCAGCTTCACCAAATCTAGGCAAGTGGAGTAGGTTTCCTTTGGTGCTTGGGCCGGGGGTTTCACCAAAGAATTAATGGGTGGAAGGAACTAAAGATAAGGGCTTGATTCTAGTGGTTTTCGACTAGTGGTGGGTTGGGATTCGATGGACTCTGGAAGGTGGAGACATGGAGGCTCACAATGGTTGGTAGTGATTGATGAAAGGGTTAGACCCAATGGCTTCTCGCTAATCTCAAGGAGGATGTGGGTGTTTTCTTGGTAGTTTTTGCAGTCTCTGATTTTGGTTATTTATTATTCTGTGTTGTGTTATGTTGTTTCTATTTTTGTGTGTTTGTTTGTTTCTGTTAAGATTTGTGCCCTAGGGGTAGATACATTTCAATTTAGTAACAATGTTTTGATTATGTAATAAAGGAATTTTATTTCAATTATTAAATTGTTTCACATTTATGTTCATTTGTTGAATATATGCAAGTAAAATAGATGTCCTAAACTATATTATATAAACCTTGAATTAGACATATGATGGGTTCATGTGTGGAAAGATATAATATCAATGACATAGTTTAAATACATGGTCCGCAGTCAATGGAATAAAGCTGGATACTTTATTCATGTCAAGAAAGTTTTGAATCTATATCCCGTTGAGAAGATAGCTTATCTTCACTATCAAGGTTAAACTCTTAGATAGATACATTGATGTATATCCTAGTAGTGAATGTACATTGGGTCGAGACTTAAAGTAGAATTAATTTAACATATCTATTTGATCTAATCAATTTGCTTTAATAATCGACATGTACTTTGTCTTAATCCTGAAATAAATTCATGTATTTGTGTTTGTAACTTATATCTTTTGATATACAAAGGATGAAGCCACTATGAGAGTTGGTTAATATTCATATATGTTGGGGGCATGAATTATAAATGATAAAGCGTGATTCATAGATATGGAATCCATGGTTCTAATGTAAATGAGTTAAGGTTATCCTCTTAAGAAATCATTTGGGTTATTGGAAAGCAAAAGATATATCGATCATTTGAGCATGTGTTGTTCAAATGATATTCTATTTTTATAAACAGAGCTTTTTCGATATAGAATAATTAAGCTTAAGATAGAATTATCAATGAGGTAAAACGGACAAGACCTTGAGTTGATGTGGATAACACATGGGGATGATATATGGAATGATAGATAGCAGACAAAAAAGTTTAAGATCTTTTGTAATTAGGTATATAATCAAGAGTGCAACTTTGCAATTTCAGTGGAGTAATTCTGAAGTTAATAAAGACTTGTAGTTAATTTATCTATGATTATTAGAGCTTAATTATATATGTCAAATGAGTCCGTTTTCTAGCTCCAAATACCCCAAACAGAACACATTAAATAGTGGTTATGTGTCAACTGGTCAACCACATGGGTTATACTAGTCGACTGGATGAACCGTGTATTCATAGACTAGATCTCAGGTGAGGACCAGTCAACTGGACCTTAGTTGTGCGGTCGACCAAATGGCAGAAAATTCCTGTATAGAATTTTGAATTTTAGCCTAAGTTTCTGATTTATATTAAATGGTGGTTTATATTTTTAATATAATTATATATTTGAATTATAGATATTTTAATGAGATATATAATTCAAATATATTTGTATTTGAATTGTGGATCTTTATTATGAGATATTAATTTTAAAAGATTATCATGGATATTAAACAAGTTTATTTAATTAAATATTTTCCTTTATGAATTTATTTAATTAAATAGGAAAAACTTATTACATGTTATCTAAGGAAAAAATAAATTTAGTCATCAATATAAATATATCTTATTAGGATATTTTATATACATAAAAGATACGATATATGTCTGAGAGAAACAAGTGTGATAGATAAAAAATAAAAAAAATTAGAGATCATGGTTACATTTGACTACTGTGATCAAGAGATTTTTTTTTTTTTTTTAATCTGGGAATTACTTGTGACCAATCTTGTAGAAAATATCATAGGTGTGCCCATGCACACATCGGTTTGGTCGACTGAGGATAGTAAAAGAAGATCAGTTAGTTGAGAATCTTGTATGCGCCATTCGGACTAGAAGAGGTAACTAATCATATTTAATTTATTGTATTTAGCATCATGAGTTTGGATCATGTTTTAGTTTTAAAATAGTTTGTAAAAATTTCCCCGTTCATTATGTATTTTATTATTATTTTTCCAATAATTGGTACTAGAGCCATCTCATGATTATGCTATAGGCACATAATTAATTGATCAATTTTCTCCTTCTATTTGCATTGAATTTAATTTTTAGTAAGATTGGCACTCTAGGTTTTCTATTATGTTATCATGATTTTGTTGGAAATGTTTTATTTTTAAAGTTACTGGGATATATATTATTCATTATAATTTGTTTAAATTTTCTGGTCATGGTTCCTTAGAGGATAGATGGTTGTATTTAAGTTTTTCATGTAATAAGATGTGGTCTCTCATCCTCACATAGATTTAATTGCTTTTATAGATTTATTTATAAACCGGAAACGGTATACGAATTTTCTATAATTTTCTACAAAGATGGATGCACAAACATGGAGTTGTGGTAAGGTTCTATTATTTTCAATGGCTATGAATTTTTTTTTGATTTTCTTAAAAGGACTTGGATTTATTTTTATTTTTTGAGAATAATTATGGAATTTTGATTTTAATAATTATGGATTTCAATAATATTTGTGGTTTTGAGTTTCTAGATTTTTTTGTGCCTTATGGGTGGAAAAATTAATTGGGTATGAAATTGCAAAATTGGATTTGGGAATTTTTTCCTATAATTAACTAGTCGATCGGTCCTAAGACTAGCCATCGTCTAGACGTTTAAACAAAAAATCCAAATTTCTCTGAAGTAAAGAATTTTTTGCAGAAAGGATCTTTTGTAAAAATATAATTTTTTTTATGAGAAAGATTTATCAGAAGTTGAGAACTACATGAAGAAGAATACAAGATTAAGGCTACTATATATTTTGATTATTTTTTGTAATATTTATTTTCTTTTCTTTAGGATGAAACTATGATATTACATTTGTTTATCATTATTGCTTATTGCATTGTTTTGGTTTCTTTAATGATGTGATTTACCATATTTTGAATAACATGTCATATAGAATAGGTGAATGCCTCTAAATTAAAATTGCTCATGAATGTTAATAAAAATAAAATCTTGTTTAAAATATTGAGTGGGATAAGCTTTATTTAATAAAACTATGGCCTCCATTGTTGATCCATATGGGAAAGCGTGATGGTGCCTTGGTCCAATTCCTACCTTGGGCATTCCTTTAGAAGGGTATTCATCAATGCTAGTATACTAAGTTGGATTTTCTTGAGGGATTATATATTTTGGTATGGTCTATGATTGTTCACCCCTAGGTGGCAATTATATATCGTAGATCAAATTATATAAAACAATGGTGACACACACAAGTTATTTTAATTATTATCTTCCTTAAAAGCTATATTAATTAAGATAATGGCCAAATCAAACGATTATTATTATATGTCTAGTTGGTATAGACCTAACACATACTAATCGGATGGGATCCGTGTTTCTAGCTCATTCTTGCATGATCACTCTTATGAGACATGTCAGAATAAGGGCTAGAAATTATCGTTGCAATGAATGTGTTTTTCAAAAATTTGTCACATTAAATATATTGTTTTATTTATATGTTTTATAGATTTGCTAAATAATATTATTGTTAGTTTACTTGACTTTAATACATGAAATAAATTTATTACAGTTCAAAAAATGTCATGAAGCTCATTATCATTGATACTTAATGAAAAAAAATTAACTGGAGATAATTTTGTTGATTGGAAAAGGAACCTAATGATTGTCCTATTCTTTGAGAAACATAAGTATGTACTATAAAAGGCTTGTCCACCTATACCTGAGAAGAATGCTCCTATTGCAGAGTTAATGGCATATGATAATTGGTTGGATTCCAATGAGATTGCTAATTGTTACAATGATGGCTAGCATGAACAATGTCCTTCAAAAACAACATATATGAAAGATACAAGACTGCTAGGAAAATTATGGACAATGTTAAGGATATATTTGGAAACATAAGCTTGGAACACCTGTTAAGGATCATATGCTCACCATAATCGGATATTTTCCTGGAACACAAATGCATGGGTCCACTATTGATGTTGATACTCAGATGGAGATGATCTTCGAGTCTCTGTCAAAAGAGTTCATTCTATTTAAGATGATTTTCAATCTAAGTGGAAAGAACATGACTTCGACGTAGTTGAAGAAGCAACTCCAAGCTTTTGAATCTATGATCAAAGGCAACAGTACTGAGGCAAACTTGATTGATGCGGGAACTTCTTCAAAACCTAAAAATGGGAAAGGGAAAAGGATCGAGCAAGAGACAAGTAAGGCTTATTTTGTTCCTTCCACTAGTGGAAAGATCAACAAGAAGAAAAAGAAGAACTCAAAGAAAACTAAGTTCTTTGCTTGTGGGAAAGTGGGACATTACAAGAAGGATTATAAGGCCAACCTAGCTAAAAAGAGCCAAGGAGGTAAGTGTGACCTTTTGTAAATTTAATTTTCTTTGGTGGAAAAATCCAAAGGCACCTAGTCATTGATTATGGCTCCACTAACCTTGTTTGTATTAATTTGCAAGGACTCAAGGAAATAAGAAGTTTGCTTGAAAGGAGCTTCACATTAAGGACGAGTGATGAAACCTTAGTGTTGGCTAAAAGCAGTGGGAGTATTAGTAATGGCCTTGTTCTTTTAGACATTTAAAACATTAGAGTAAATTTTTTTTTTGACAAATACTAACTTGTTAGGCTCAGAATCAATTTTTGAAAAAGAACCTGATCAAATCTAATTTGAAATCAAAATCATAAAATCTATTGAAGATATAGTTCGAACCTAATCTAGTTTAAAACCATGACAATACTAATACCTAAAGCTTACTATTTTATGAAAAAGGATATTTTCAAAAGTGTACTTACAAAAATATAACTTTCTACTGTAAATTAGTTCATCAAGGGGAAAGAAGTTCAAAAAGGATAGATGTTGATAGATTAGTAGCTCTACTAGATTTATAAATAAATGCCTCCAGAAATAATATTTACAGACATGATAATATAGAGAAGGAGTTTTCAAGGCTATGAATAAACACAAAATGAAGGCACGTAAATGAAGTCATTAGAGAAAACATAATATCATGGAAAATTTACAACTGATGCAGAATATTTTGCGAGGTAAGTTGCCCTATTCCCCACCTTCCAAAAACCTGTCCACAAACTGGCAACCTATCAAACCTTATATCATGGAACATTTACAATTGATGCGGAATATTTTGCGAGGTAAGTTGCCCTATTCCCCACCTTCCAAAAATCTGCCCACAAACTGGCAACCTATCAAGCATCAATATGTACTTGCCTTTAGTACCTACAACATGAACGTAAGTCATAAGTTCAGACTCAGCAAGTACAAACATATCTCACAAAAATAGTACAATATACTAAATATACACATATAATAATCAAACAGTCTATTTACGATATCAATTAGATAAGCATAGCATCAAATGAATCACAATGATTCTTAATATAGTTTTCTATATAGTTTGATAACTATTGATCTAAGATTCTATTTGATATACTCATTCTTATGGATTTTGGCCCACAATGTAGTACCTAGCATGCAGATACCAGAGTGTGTCAGGGGAGCTACCTAGATCCAAAATAAGTCCAGCACCTGTCACATTCCTTTTACCATCAAGTAAGGAGGTATTAATCTCATCAAAGACTATTTAGTTGCCATCAAGCATAGGGAATGTGGGTACAACATTTTTTATCCTCTTATATTTTATCTTGTACTTTTGGTCTGTCAAGTCTCTTTTCTAACTTTTACTTTGACCATCTAGTCCTTTCAAACCTCCTAGTATGATTATAAAGATTTTCCATTTATGCAATTCCCTTTTGTAATATGGACTTATATGAATCTCCTTCCATAGATGTTCAACTATAGATGCATGTATATCACTTATAAAATGTGTCACTATATGCTCTTGATGTGTGCATAATATTTCTACTATGATATAGTTGTATGCCTAAGCAGATTCTAAGTTGTGCACATAGCATATATAAGATAGTATTCAAATAATTCATTATAGCATCATATTCACATAATTTCAATCACATAACACTTAGCAGTACAAAACAGTATAACACATATCAACTATATTGCACAACCACATTTAGAAAACATATTTTATTCTGTGTTGTAGGTGAGGTTTGTACTTACCTATTTGCAATGCCTATTGTAACTTTATCTTTAAGGATTTTAACCTGTAAACATAAAACATTCTGGCTTTCTCAAATATCGTGTTCCATTCTTAGGCAATTTTCTCAAGCAAAGTGAGAACTTAAATCTTAGCTATTTTTTACTAGGTTGGTTCCTTTTTGAGGTAAGGCATTCTGACCACGACACAACCTTGGGTCATAACAGAAAATAGTTCTAAGCATATACTAAGCATAGGACCTAATTATTTTTTACTGAATTGCTCCTTTATAAGGTAATACATTTCCAACCAAGAGATGAACTTTCGTAACATACTAAATTAGTTGTGAAAAACTAAGATTGGATTTAAATATCCACATCGATGATTAAGGAATTTTTTTGTTCCACCCATGATGAGCTCGGAGGTGAAATTGAACCGACAAAAATGTTTTTCAAAGATGTAATTCACCATGGCGTTGATCAGTAAGGTATGTTACCCTCATAAGTGTTAAAAATTTAGCGAACTTTCTAAGTCTTAAAAAAAAAATTATCGAGCATGCATCGCACAAGTGGTGTATTTGACTTTAGTCCTTCGTAAGAGCTAGGTTGGTGAATGTAGGTGCTCTACATTCCATGTGTTGGAGAATGGCCTGCTCTCGAGTGTTTTGAGCTCATAAGTGCCAAAGCTTGGCATGGTCATAAAGCTCAACATAATGGCAGAGATAGGCATGATAGTATAGCTTATCTTGGCAGTAGAGCTCAGCATGGAAGCAAAGCTTGGTGTGGCAATGTAGCTCAACATGACCACAGAGCTCGGCATGAGAACGGAGCTTGGCATGACAACGAAGCTCAGCATGATAGTGGAGCATGGCATGGTAATGGAGCTCGACATAAGGAATTTGGCCTCCAAGTTGTGGCATCATGGGAGGAATAGGTATTCCATTAGCCTAGGTAAGCATGGTTGCCATGTGCGATCGCAGCAGCAAGTTGGTCAATGTGGTTGTTGATGTTATCATCTTTGTCAGCATTGTTGCAAGAATTTCTATTCCTTAGAGTTCAACCTCGACCCCCTGGTGGTCTATTACGCTTTGGTATGTTCTAGGTGGCAATCTCACCTCAACTGTCTCAATACGAGACTCTAGTGGACAACCATTCATGGTCGAGTCTGCTTCACTTTCCATGTGAAAGGCATAGGTGATATAAGCAGTTTTAATTGTGTGTTTCGAAAGGTGTTTATTGGTAGGGCAATGTGTATATTATCAATACAAGGCCCTCCTTCTAGCACCAAATTGTTGACTCAAAAATTTGGTCAACAATCAACTGTAAATTACGTAGTCAATTCTCCAACTGCGTAGGATAACATGGCATTGAGTCAAGTCCAACTGGGAAAGGATGATGGCGTCGTGATGGATGTGACAGCATCAGAGCTAAAGAGTTCATCTGGAGATTGTGATCTGCAAGACCCAAAAAAAAAAAAAATTTAGTGGTCTAGGGAGTTGTTCCCCCGATTACAATCTAATGCTTAAGTTAGATCGTGTGAGTGAGTAATCTTGAAAGTAACAGCTTGGGTTTGGATGTATGTACCTTTGAGAAGTGAAAAATGAAGGTATTTATAGTGATACATGATGAATGAAGAGAGCTATTTCTACAGAGGATAAACAAGCTCTACACAAGAAAGCATTCCACAAAATATGGGACCTTGTAATAGTAACTACAAGGACTTATGTAATGATGTTTGCATACGTGTCTTGAATTCATCGATCGAATGATTAGTGTAGCTTAATTCATCACAACTTAGTCTAGAGATATCACATCTCAATTTCACTAAGTTTTGAGAAGTTCCTTGAGAAACTACTTGATTCAGAGAAGGGACGAGATGCTAAGTAGCCCATCGCGAGCGTGAAATGCAAACTCAAAGAGGTATCAAGACATAGAGTTACGAAATCATGGAAAGAATGGACAGGTGTACAAAGTATTATGTCGTAAGTGTGAAGTACAAACTAGGAGAAGTACTAATTATGCTCAACTTAACATGCAAAAAAGAGGTGTCGATCCCATGAAAAAAGATTACAAAGAAAAAGTAAAAATTTAAACACAAGAAGAAGTAAAATCTAAACAAAATAAAGTTTAAATAAGAATGAATAATTTTGGGTAAAAAGGTTTAAAACAATAGATCAAATACAAAGCATCAAGTTTCACTCAAGGTTTACCTTCCTATTCCTAGTATTAATTCACTTATCGATTAATTCAATTCCTTAACTTTAGCACAAAAACTAACTCATCTTATAGGATATCAAGTGACGACAATAAATCCTCAAATATTACTACAGCATTCAAAAATCCTATAAAATTGATCTAATTAAATAGATTAATTATATTTACATTGACAAACAAAAGAAAAGTGCGTCTGAACTTATATTTGTTTGTGAATACAATCAATTAAACAATCTATCTCTCACATAGATTAAGTTTCTATCTCTCACATAGAATAATCTTAACAAATTATTAAACATCTCTCACATGAAAAATAACTTATTTTATTGGAAAGGAATTAAATTCAAACAATTGTTATATGTCACATAATGTGAATCAAATACCCAAAAAAATGAAAAAATACACGTATGAGATCCACTCTAGATTTGCTAGAGGATTTATCTAGAAAACATCTTCCTCTTCATAAATCTCTTGAATAATCTAATGAATAAGGTTAACTAGAATTGTTGCTAACGAAACACTAAGTGATCTATTATAGTACAAAAGGTGTAGGGGTGTTTTGGGGTGAAAATTTTCATTAAAACCCAAAAAAGATCAAGGTAAATAACTTTAAAAGAGCAGATATCGAGTTGGCACCACAGCCCTGAGAATTAGGCTCTTAGGTGTAAATGAACACCTCATCATACGATTTCTAAGCACCTAGGCGCAACTTTCCAACACTGCGGCGTTGTCTCTTTTTTTTTTTTTTTTTCACTTTTTAACATCCAACTAAGACTTAGGTGTATTCATGAAAATTGTAGCACTTTCTCTTAGCTTTCTAGAGCCACAAATATCACATCATTTGGAATTCAGATAAAGAAGTTATGGCCAAAATACTAAAACATATTTAGGATTAAACTTGCATGAATTCGCTGCACTCTAACTTTTCCTTCTATTGAAATTATATGCTTCCAAATGTGCTCTTAAGCTCTGACTCGACCTGGCTATGTCCCGCCATCATCAATATTTATTTTTCAAATTCTTCTAAGCTCAAGAGACTTGAAAATGTATCAAAATCAATTGTGACACCAAAAATAAAGAAATATTAAAGTGTAAACAACCTATTTAACCCAAAACATCCTTAAATGCTAACAAATATCCATCGATTTACATGCATTTTCTTGCTTTCATAAAGTACCAAGATAAGAAGTCATGAAAGCAGGAAAAACTAGACGAAGTATCAGCTTGGCAAATGGTTGAGTTACCCCTATGTGGTCCCAGCATCAGCTCGGCTATCTAGGCTCTAGCTAGGCACATGGCCTAGCTATCTTAGCTTCAACTTAGTAGATGGCCAAGATCTCCTATGCATCCTTGGTGTCTAGCTAGTTAAGAGGCTGAACTCCCTCACACGTTTTCTTGGTGCCTAGCTTGGCATGAGATGAAACTACTTCAGGTGCGAGTTGTCTTCAGAGCTTGATATGTGGATAATCTTCACGATTTGTACTTTGTATCTTAACACTTACAAATGTTGTAGCTTGGCATAGCTTATCTCATCGTCTTCGTGTTATTCAGTACTTAGCTCAAGAGCCATAACACCTTCATTTTCACTAAGTATGGAAATGAGAACTGAGAATCATTTTAATTCAGCATAAGGATAGATGGCGGCGTCATTGCGACGCCTCACATGACATGGGATGATTTTTGGGACAAAGGAATTCAGAACATATAAATGGCATCACGCTGGCCTCAAACAACTGATCGGTCGCCGTTGCTGTTGAAATCCTAAAATACCAACATGGCAAGAATAGCTACCAACTCTATACTAACTCAGTCTAGGTATCAACATCTCATGATGATGTGGATGCCATCTCAGCAGATGTAAAATTCCCATAACATGAATAAATGCACTTGTTATTTTATATAGACATATGTGCATACGAATATGATGATGATTAAAACTTTCTCGAAGGGGTCTCTTGTTTTAATAAAGTGTAGTATGCTCGAAGATTTGCATAAACCACTATTCCAAATTAATGAAATAAAAGAGACATGAAACTTTTAATAAATGATAAGATGCTTTAAATTGTGTTGTACCCAATAATCTATATGAGAGAGGGAATTCTTATGGCCTCTACACGAGAAGGTGGCTAGGCAATCGCCATTGTCGTAGCAATGTGGGGAAATCCCCGACGAGGGACAAGGAAAGTAATAGACCATGTTGTGTGTCCAGATTAGCTCCCCCAGCATACTCTTGGTGGCACACATATTTCATACACAATGGCCCAAACTAATGAAGAAAAATTAATTTAATACAAAAAAGGTTGTAAGGCAAATGATTTTTGAAACACCGTCTGCATCAAAAGGATTTTCTTGATGTGCATTATTTATGTGATGATATGATTATATTGACTTGACTACACAATTTTGTTAGAATGTTTGTGCTTCCTGAGCTCTGACTCACAACTTATGTTTGTGTTGTAGGTAACAAGGTTACATCACCCGCTCAGTGACGTTGTGATAGATTGTCGAAGGGACTAGGCGAGCATGGTTTGGAAGTTTGACATGGAAAAACCTACTACGCACTTTTGAATTTCACCTGTGTTGAGAAAATGGTTATTGTTTTGAAAACCCTATATTTTTGTCTATGTATTATAAACATGGCAAGCACAATGACCTGCTAATGACCAGTTATTTATAATTATTTCCGCTATCATTTTATGTTCACAAATGAATTTAGAAAATAGGTCACTGACAATGGATTTGTCATAACCTGGAAAATTGTAACTTTATTATCTAAGTGTTTTCATAACTAAGTTAGAAAGCTAAGTATAAATAAATAATGTTCCAAATTTTTGCAAGAAAGCGAAAAAAAAGGTTTTTAAATAAGGTTATAAGAAATTCGGAGTCGTCATAACTTCTTCTGGATTCACCCATTTTCATGTCTAATTTCTTCAATTTATTGGGTAAAGTCTTGAAAGTTCTTTGATTTTTTGGGAGGTTGGCTTGTTTGTATATTCGATATTTTTTTATTTTTTTTTTGTGTAATCTTTATTGGGGATTGATATATGCTTGGTTTGTTTAAATTATGACATTGGTTAGTTTGGAAACTTAAAACTTATTGAAGATCGTGTCTATATTTATTGCATCTAAGTAGTTTGTGAATAGTCAGTCACCTTGGGAAAGTGTAGAGTCACCTAGAAATATGTGTATTCACCTTGGAACATGAAGAATCATCTTGTTATTTTATAGCATTCATTGTATGTGCTGGGATTTAGAAAGCCATTCTCCTATATATACTTGTGTTATTGGAAAAAAATGGGTCAATGTCAAAGTATACCACATAAGCTATTCCATCCAAGTTAGCAAGCTGACTTGGAGCCAAGTCAGATCTAACGCCTCAAGCGAAGAAGTTATCCAAAAAGAAATTTACAAAAGAGAAGGTAATCAGAGGTCGGGGGAGCTATTCCCACCCTGTTGATGTGCAGAGCATTGGTGTTAGGAGTGGCCAAAATCCTCTTCATTTTGTTTATTCCATATGTAGAGAGCTACGGAACTCCGGGAATTTGAACAGCACCATTTGAAGAATACGCAAAGTCTAGATTAGCAAGATTAAATTGAGTTCAAAGCGAAGAAATTTAAATTGAATGAATCTCACCGTAGTTCAAGGTCTGACAAATTGGAAACAATGCGCAATAAACAACAGGTGATTGCCAGTTGCCAATAAGTAGGAATTTATATTTGGTGGCCCAATCCTTGTCAGATATGGGCAGACCCTAGAAACAGTTGTATTGCTTTCTAGGGCTGAAAGTCGATCGATTGAAAGACTTCATGTGGATTTCATCAAGCATACACATACCATAAGTCATTGAACAAGAGTTGAAGATTGGCAATGGTGTTGAGGCTAATGAAGCCCATAATATGGTGGATTATATTGGGAGCGAGTTGCATAGGGTACATATGAAATGGAAAAGATGATGGAGGAGAAATCGCAACATCCTCAAATTTGACATGATGGCATAATTTCCTAGGAAGAAGCTAAAGAGATTAGAGAAGATCTTATGGTTGCAAATTCAAAAGGGAGTTTAACTATTTATTTCCATTATTTTTAACAAAATAATACAAATAAAAGGGGGATTGTTTGTGTAAAACCCCTAACAAGTACTTTCTTAATGAACCATGGTTATGCTAATCTCATGGTACTCTTATCTGCGTAATGTTATAACAGTTTGTAAATAAATTGAATTCATTTCAGATTGTTCAAGTAACGAATTTAAGTGCAAGTAAAACTGTTATAGAATTGTGTTTTGAGTTGCGTAATTAAACAAGAAATTATGTTGTAGAAATACACAATTTATTGATTGGGTTATATGCTAAAATGTTAAGTTAATAAGAAATTATTTTGGAACTAGGCATGAGATGTTATAGGAAGAAAATTAGAAAAATTGAGTTGAAACTACCAAAAAGGGGAATCTGACGATTACCGATCGACTGGTAGTTAACGTTCCAGTCGACCGGATGAAAAAAAAAAGGGTACTTTGTTATCCTAATATTATGATAGTAGTATTATTATTACAATTATTACTATTATTATTATTATTTTGTTAAAAAAAAAAGGAGGAAAAGGAAATTAGGAAAAAAAGAAAAGAAAAGAAATTAACATAGAAAAAGTTTTGCCATGTGTTAGGTTTATTTATGTAAAATAAGTTATAAAATTTTGAGATTTATTTTAGACCACAAGGCATGGTCGGTTAGGCTTTTGTGTTAAGAATTATAGTGTATATCAATAAATAAATAGAAAAGTTAGAAGAGGAAGGAAGGGGAACAAACTAAAAGGGGGTTTTGGTTTTCCTTTTTCTCTTTCTTTCACCCAGCCAAAAACTGCCCCAAGGAACCTTGTGTTCTTCATCTTCCTCAAGCTTTTTACTTGAGCTTTTAGAGCAGAACTAAGGGTAAGACTTTCTACTTCAACTCTTGATGGAATTTTAGAGTTGTAGAGTAAGTAGATATGTATTTGCTCAAGTTATATTATGTGTGTTAAACTCGATTTTGGTCAGATTTTTAGACTGAAATGTATGGATTAAGTATATGACCTATAGAACTCCAAATCCAATGTTTTTTTTTTTTTTTTACTTTTTTGAAAGGTCTATATGTATATTTGTATGTGGTAAACTCTCATATTTGTTTGTTGTTTGGATTCGGAGTTATAGGGCTTTGAATAAAGGCTATTCACTGGAATCCGATTCTGCGCAACAAATTTGGGGAATTTATTTCAAGGCCTTAAAGCTATCAAAATAGGTGCTTATTTTTCATGAAACTCTTTAATACGTTTAATTAGGTATTGAAATTTTATTTTATAATTTTGGATGAAAATTTCATAGGTTTTGAACACGAAATTGTAAGTTTTCAAAATTAGGGCTCAAACCGAAAGACCCTGTTTTAGTCCCTCTGTTTTGGTCCGGTTAACCAAGTTAGAAAATATTATTGAACCCAAAATTTTTACAGGACATAATTCAAGAATTTATGGATGTTTTCCTGTTGGTTTGGATCCAAAATGTTTTAAATCGAATTAATGGTGAATTTTACAAAATGGGTCTGTAAACAATCATAATAGGGCAAAAGTGGGGTCAATTTTGGAAATTGATGTGAAAATTGGGGGTTTTAAGGTAAATACTTTTTTTAGTGTTCAAATGAGATTTTAAAATGTTTTTAATGTTTTGAATTAAGTTTTTGTCAAATTGACAATAATTCCGAAATTTTATCGGAATTTGAAATGTACACAAGTTTTATCGTTTTAAACGGGGTTCTTAGGATGAAATTCTATACTCATAGTATGACGACATTTTAGTCGTTGACCTTATTGTTTGATAAGTCATTCCAGAAACCGGTGACTGATAGTAATAGTTTGTACTCAGGGGTTAAGGTTGCATTCCGTAGAAAAGGTTTGGAATAAGGAGGCACAACAAAAAGGTAAGTACAAATCTCACCTATAACATGGAACAAAACCTATTTTTAAATCAAAGTGCGGTTTATTTTGTGTGTTATGCTTTGCATGTTGATATTTCATTTATGTGAAACATGTTGACATGCTAGTATGGACCTTTATAAGGTGATTTCAAAGTTGTTCATGATTTTGGAACTAATTGCATGTTAAACATATAACTGAAAATGTCTGCTATGTGATAACCAGCCATACTATGAAATCGTATGATGTTATTATGTTTGTTGGTGGTTATCTTATATTGATATGAGTATGTTATGTATACATATTTCGTGTTACATGCAGTGTCTCATAAAGAGTAAGCATGAAGATTTCAAGTTTCAAATATTTATGAAATATGTTTTTAAAAATTTTTCCCAGAAATTATGACAACAAGATAACTCATTTTATCATGATATTTCAGAGTTACAAAATGAGTTTTTACGTATTGGGAAAAATTATGAATCATGGTTTTTAATGATGTCGCACCCACAACCTTTCAAGATAACATTCTTGTGGCCTTCAACTATTTCAGAATGAGCTGCACCGTCGCACTTTTTGTGTGGGGATATGTTGAATATTCAGGATTGGATACTTTGGTTGGGACTGGCCCTCTCGACTTAGTTTTTGGGG
>WUAT03121121.1:0-12571 GCA_010015005.3 Ulmus americana | reverse complement strand
TTTTTTTTTGTTGTTTGAATGTTTGATCGGGTTTTTTTGTTTTAAATTCGGGGGGGGGGGGGCGAGTATTTTTACTTATAATTGTCAAAAAAATACAAGTTTTAGGAGTATTTTTGTCTAATTCTAATTTTAGGAGACAACACGTAAATTCGCGTAAATATTGGAGGATTTTTACGCTAATTAGTCTTATAGTTAAATAAGTTTTTCTAAAACGACCTTAAAAATTATAATAGAATTTTAATTAAACTTTAAAATCTTTATTATCCACTAGCTAGCCCAGGCTGTAAATGATAAATTAGAGAGATAAATATATATATCAAATGAGAACAACTAACCTATTAAAAACAATTATCTTTATATTTGTAAAGTTATGGATGAAATTGAGAATTTTTTAAAATTTTATGGTATAAATAGAAGTACCATAAAATTTTAAAAAGTTGAGAAATCATTTTATAATTAAATATTAACGGAATTAAAGACAAAAAATCATTGCTATAATCATTGACTTCTGAAAATCGGAAAATCACTAGTAGCCATGCGTGAAAAATGGGGCCATAAGTGAAATTTATAGAAGTATTTGCAGCCAATGGTAATGGGGTCATAATGAAAGTTAAAGAAGTATATGCAAATAGTCACGTGAAAAGTTGTTTATAAGTTAAAAGTTAAATTTTAAAATTCACATATACACCTTCCAAAGTAACTTTTTAAAAAGCCAAATTTTTTTTATTTTAAAAAAGTTAATTTTAAAACAAACTTCTAAAAATCATGCCAAATAACCGAAGTTAATTTTTGAGAGACTAGAGAAAATCACAAAAAGAGTCAATTTGGTAAATTTTTTGAAGGTTGTTTTTACTTTTTTCATAAAAAACAGTAAATATATATATATATATATATATATATATTTTGATAAACACAAATAAAAATACTTTTTAAAAAGTTTGTTGAAAAGTAAAAAAGAGTAACCAATAAAATGATATAATTCCTGTTTGGTTGACCATTTTATAGTATTGTAAATATGGTATTGAAAATAAAATATTCAAAATAGTAATTTTGTTTGATTTAGAGTATTATAAATATGATTAATGGGGTCTGCGAAATTTAATAATAATATAATAGAGAGAGATAATATTTTATTTAAAAAGTAGTGGAGAGAGATAATATTTTATTAAAAAAAATTATGGAGAGATGTAATATTTTATTTAAAAGATAATAAAAAAAGATAATAATTTATTAAAAAAGTAATGAACTAGTGAAAAGAGATAATATTTTATTAAAAAGTAATAAGGTGATGAAGAGAGATAATATTTTATTAAAAAGATAGTAAAGAAAAATAATATTTTATTAAAAAATAATAAAAAAATATAATATTTTAAAAATTTTGTGAATAATATAAAAAAAATAAGAAGTACGGTTGAGAATAGAAATAAACGGAACTTACTACTCAAAACACAAAATATAGTGTTTTAGATATAGAACCAACACGGGGCATACTTTTTTAGGAAATTAGTTTATTTTTACAATAGAAAATAGAAGCGGGTAAAAAGTAAGAAAGATATTTTCGGAAGATATTTCATGCTTTTGCTTTTGAATTTTTTTTTTAATTTATATTTCTTGTTAATTTTTTTTTCACATTTTTTTTCGTCTTATCTTTATATTTTTTAATTTATTTTATTTTCTTTGTATTATTTTTTTAAAACTCTCTTATTTTCTCTTATTAAACTTTCTCTCGTATATTTTTTTTAGATTTTTTTATATATAGATTTTATTTTAAATCTCTCTTTTTTTTTATTATATTTATATCTACTATCTCTCCGCTGTATATTTGATTTTTCGTCACTTTATTTTTATTTTATTTCTTTATAGTATATCATATTTATTACCAACCTGGGCCAACAATAGGTTAGCCATGCATTAATCATTCATATAATTAACTCCTCCCCTCTATATAAGGGGTCTTCCTCAGACATTTCAGACAAACTCGTCAGCTCACACATGGTACCATACACATAGATGTGTGTCTTGATGAGTTGAAATTGAAAGTATATAAGAATCTAAACAAAGAAAACAGAACCATGGGTGAATATGAGAGTGAGATGAAGAAGAAGCACCACCCAACCTCATCTTCTTGGTCATCTTTCTGCTTCACAAGCTGCTTTCGAACCGACTCTGTTTCTTCTGATCGAAATGAGCCGGAAAAGAGGCCTGAAAATTCACAAAGCTCCACCAAACGAGAACCGGGTGGATGGAAGGCCATTTCTTTCATCTTAGGTCTGTTTCCTTCTTTTCTATCTTTTTAGAGGTTAACAAAGAGCTTC
The DNA here is from genome assembly GCA_010015005.3 of Ulmus americana. Classification (NCBI taxonomy): domain Eukaryota; kingdom Viridiplantae; phylum Streptophyta; class Magnoliopsida; order Rosales; family Ulmaceae; genus Ulmus; species Ulmus americana. Next base: position 10,256 of record WUAT03121121.1, on the reverse strand, counting down.
ATTTCTAAAATGTTAGCCTATTTATAATTCTACTAACGTCTCCGTTTGATCTGAGACTCTTGCTCATATTTTATAATTAGCTTATTGGACTCAAAATCCCTTGAATTATGAGTGAGTTTGCATATTGCTCCCCGTATTCGAAAAAAGACTATAATTTCCTCTGAACTTTCATTTTATGTATTTAAGGGGCAAAATTATTAAAAAATAACTGTTTTCCTGTGTCTTTTTCCACATATTATTCAATCTCACTATTAAAAATCACTCCAAAATACTTTTTAATTAATTTTAGGTTAAAAAAAAGACGAACAGAAACAATAATTTTTAACAATTTTACCCTTTAAGTAGATAAAATAAAAGTTCAGAGAGAATTATAATCTCTTTTCGAATACAGGGGGCAATATACAAATTCGCTCATAATTCAAGAGGTACGGAGTACATTAAGCCTTTATAATTTTTAAACTGATTATTGAAGTTTGAATTTTTTTTTTTTTTTTCCTCCTCTAATACCAGTCTTGAGTTTTCATCTTATAAGTAATGTTATTATTGGTGAAAAAAAATGTTTTTGCAGGAAATGAGACGTTCGAGAGGTTGGCCTCTTTCGGGCTGTTGGCGAATTTTATGGTGTATTTGACGACGCAGCTTCACCTGGATCAGGTTTCAGCTTCCAACATTATGAACATATGGTTTGGTGTTACAAATTTTGCTCCTATGGTTGGTGCTTTTATTTCTGATGCATATGTTGGCCGCTTCTGGACCATTGCTTTTGCCTCCTTTGCTTCTCTTTTGGTATGTAGCCTCTTCCTACCCAATTCCATTACTTTCCTCTACTCTAAACTTTTGCACGAATTTTACTGTTTTTGTACTATATATATATATGGACATAAATTTTAATAAATTGATCTTCTTTTCTTATTTTTTCAATATCACATTTTTTTTTTATTTATAATTTACCTTTTATATTCATATTTTATCATTTATAAACTAAATTATAAAAAATCTTGATCTTTTTTTTTTAAAAAATAATCAGAAGATATCTTAATATATATTAAACAAAACAAAAAAGGTATGTATATTTTGTTGAAATTATTCAAGCGCAGATCTTTCTCTTTCATTAATCAATAATTTGGTTAATTATTATTGACCAACTTATTAATTAGGAAAAGCAATCATAGTGGCCTGGTAGGTTTTGTCTTGCTAGAATTATCAAGATAGTTCTCCTTTGTTGACACTTTCATCACTTCTATGATTGTGGATTTTTTTTTTTTTTTTACCATATATTTGCATGTGGATTAATATTGACATATGATATACGGAGAAAAGGAGGCGTAGTGTCATTTTTGTCAATTTATTTTTATTTTATCTCATATTATTATTATTTTTTGTTATTAATAATTTTTTACAGATTTAAAATATTTTTATCATTATCTTTATCTTTCTTGTCTTTATCTCAAAAAAATAATTACTGGTTGAATTTTCAATAATCGATTAAAAATTAATCACCGATTGAATTTTTAACCTCTGACTAAAAATTAACAACCAATCACCGGTTAAATTTTCAATAACGGAAATCAAAAGTCAAATAGTCAATTACCAATTGACTTTCATCTAAAAAACAACCAAATGACATTTTAATTTTGAAAAATATAAAAAGTGATATTTTTTAAAATTTGAATTTGTTTGATATTTTTCAAATATTAATAAATAAAAAAGTGATATTTTTATAAATATTCGATTTATGTGTTTCTTTAGTAAGTATTCCCCAACGAGGGATGGGTGATACAGAAGCTAGTAGCCTTGCAGTTTGGTTTGTTTTATCTTTAACTGACAACCCATGTGTTTCTTGTCACACTCTTGTGAGTCGTGACTCGTGACCTAGATAAGTGGCAAGAGGAAGAGGTTCCTTGTAAGAAAATGTTCATAGGAGATGATTGGAGAAATTTGAATGGCTTTGCCCTCCCAATTTTCTCATCCACCCTTTCAACGCTCTTTTTTTTTTTTCAATAATAGTTTTTTTTTTGGTAAATTAATAATAGCTTGATGAGTAGGAAGATATGATAACAACCACTCCTTCAAAACCGTTGACCAATTAAAGATTTTTTTTTTCTTCACGTTTCTCAATTTTCTTATTATTTGTTGAAATTTCATTTATTTGATAAAAAAATATATATATATGAGAAGATAGGTTCTTTTGCTGGTAGCAAATAGTTGCAATGAGTACGACCATTTGAGTCACTACATTTAATGTAAAGTATTATGCAATAATTCAATATGACACTGATATTTTAACAAGAGAACGTATTCTTTTTCTGTTAAAAATAATAATAATAAATTTCTTTTAGTATTGTGAATTTAACAAAATACCATGGGGTAATTATTTTTTATATTTTTGTACCTTGAGTTAATTCTTTAAATTTTTAAGATGTAAAATATAATTTTTTTTTGAAGAATATAAATTAATTTAATTTAATATTTGACACCTAAATCTAGTATGTATTGAATCAAGAGTAATAAAATTAAGATTAATGGGCTATGATGCTCTCTTTACTTTAAGCAAATGTTCACTTTGTCGTCTTAAATTTTAAAATAATTATTAAACTCTTCGAATTTTAGATAGACTAGTATTTACATTTTGTTCAATTTTTTCGTGAGTTTTTTTAGGTAAATTTTTTATCAAGTCTCTTTAATTTTTTTTTTTATGAAAATAAATTAAAATATCTCGAGAAATCCTTGCAAACTATTTTTTTATTTGATTTTGAAATTTTTCAATATAAATATATTTACATTTTTTTTCTTCAAGATTTGAAGGGATTTCTTGATATATTTTAATTTATTTTTATGAAAGAAGTATAATTGAAGTGACTTGATGCATAATATATCTAAAAAAAACTCACGAAAAAATTAGGCAAAGTGTAACTGCGCTAATTTGTCCAAAGTTCGAGGAATTTAACGATCATTTTAGGACTTAAAGGGGTAAAGTGTAAATTCGTTAAAAGTAATAGAATATTAGAGCCAATTAATCTAAAATTCAAAATAACTTCTAGAAATATAATTGATATATATTATACCTTAAGATTATTTTAAAAACTTGTTAATTAAAATTATCTGACACAAAAATAATATTTTATATTTTAAAAACAAACTAAGCCTGACAATTAATTACCTACCAAAATTGTACTTTGAAACAAACTGACTTTCTTGCAAGTTTCATTATTCTTTACTACACTTTTTCATAAACATTTATCCATATATTTACCAGCCAGTTGTTTTTAAAAAGAGAAAAATAGAGTTTGTCAAAACAAACAAGAGAAATGAAGATCCATTAAAAAAAAAAAGTAGATATTTTTTATGTAAAAGTATGAAACACTAGACCCAAGAAAATTATAAAATGTATTTATTATTATCAACTAGAATGGACAATATCCCATGCAAATCTCAAACGTTCATACCCCACTCTTGTATACCTCTCATCTTCCATCCACAGTACAATTTCATATATAAATTTGTTTGGTTTCTTTTTTTTTTTATTTTTTATTTTACTGGAATTTGTTTGTTTTCTTGTAATTATTATTTATTTTTGTCTCTTTTCCCTCTCCGTTTACTTTTCCCCAATTTTTTGGCTTCATATTCAAGCGTCCAGTCAAAGATATGTGTCGTGTTACATTAATTTTAGTGATGCTGACATTCTTACATCTTCTTCATACAATAAATATATATATATATATATTGTTTTTACTGTAAAAAAATTAATAAATATATTGTTGCATCTTCTAGAAATTTTTACATTTTTATACCTTTTATTATACAATATATTATTACATTAGTATTACGAACCAAACATATATTATTACATTAATTTTTAGAGATATTTACATTTTTATATATTCTATTGTGCAATCTATTTATATTTTCTAATTAAATCTTAAATACAAGTGTGAAAATGTAAATATTACCTTTTCATAACAATGAACACTTAAAAGAAAAAAAATATCATTTATATTTATATACCGTAAAATTCTCATGCAAAAAATTGTATTTTTTTTATATGCTAGTTGCTCACGGGATTTAAGTCTGGAATTTCTCATTTGTGATGAACAGGGAATGGCAACGGTGACATTAACAGCCTGGCTTCCCCAGCTCCATCCACCCTCATGCAAAAAAGAACTTGTCTCATTAGGCCAATGCGAACCTCCCAACAAAAACCAACTCGGAATCCTAATACTCGGCCTCGGATTTTTATCCATAGGAAGTGGTGGAATAAGACCCTGCAGTACTCCATTTGGTGTAGACCAATTCGATCCAACCACAGACGAAGGAAGAAAAGGAATAAACAGCTTCTTCAATTGGTACTACACAAGTTTCACAGTTGTCTTATTGATCACACAAACCCTAGTGGTCTACATCCAAAGTAACATAAATTGGGCTGTGGGTTTTGGCATACCAACTTCTCTAATGGGACTCTCCATCATCTTATTCTTTGTTGGAGCATCTCTTTATGTTCATGCTAAGCCGGAGGGAAGCATATTTTCCAGCTTTGCTCAAGTTTTAGTCGCGGCCTATAAGAAACGCAGGCTTAAGCTTCCGAAAGACGACGGCGAAGTGGAGGGGATTTTGTATGATCCTCCGTTGAAAGGATCAGTTGTTTTGTCTAAGCTTCCTCATACCAATCAGTACAGGTATTGCTTTCTCCATATCTTAAAGTTGGTGGATTTTATGAAAAACGTGTTAGGCAATTTAATATTTTAATGTTGCTAAGGATTGAAATTTTACATGACTAGACGATAATGCATTACAATATTTCACTAAGATCGATTTGGATAGGTTTCAGTAGAGTGGAGTATTTTGATTATTGCACTTAAAAAAATATAATGGGGTCTCTGATTTTGTATTATTTGTGGTCAATTAGTTTTGTTCATTATTTTAAGTGTCCCAATGCAAAAAGCGAACATCACCCATGATGGAGCTGGTAAAGGGGGACCTCTGTTCTCAATATTAATTGATACAATTAATTTGTCTTATTCTCTTTTTTAGTTTACGTACTTAATACAACTTCTTTTTATTTGCATCTTTCTCTTAATTTGTAGGTTTTATATAATCAAAACACCTTGAATTATGTGTAATTTTACATATTGCCACCTAAATTTAGAAAATAACCAATTTACCATACTAATTTATAGTTTATCTACTTAAGTAATTGAATTGTTAAAAAATCACTCTTTTCATTTGTCTTTTTCCACACGTTATTCAATCTCATTGTTAAAAATCACTTCAAAAATGTCATGCTATTAAATCACGTGTAAGTTAGTGTGAAAAAAGACAAACAGAAATAGTGATTTTTAATAATTTAGTCGTTTAAGTAGATAAACTATAAATTCGTGGAGTAAATTGATCGCTTTCCGAATTCGGGTAGCAATATGTAAAATTGTACTAATTTCGAAAATTTTGAGTATAAAAAGCTTAATTTATATTTTGTTATAAATTTTAAATTGTCAATATCTCGTGGGTCTGGCACCACCACTAAATTATCACTCAGAATATAGACAAAAACATATATGTCCAATTTAGGTATCTATGGTTTTCTATTTAGGTATATTAGTATATATCACCCAAATTAGAATCGTATGCTCCTTTGACTACAAAAGTAATTAGTTCAAAATTCCTTTTTTTTCTAAAAAGTATACATTTTTTAAACTATTTTAGCAAATCCAACCCCTCACAATGTTCTATTTTCCTCCTCAGGTTCTTTGACAAGGCTGCAATAGTACAAGAAAACGAACTAAACCCAAATGGCACACCAATAAACAAATGGAGACTCTGCAGCGTTGAACAGGTAGAAGAACTCAAATGCATAATCCGAATCACTCCGATATGGGCTGCCGGAATCATAAGCCTCACAGCCATGGTCCAACAAGGAACATTCACCGTCTCACAAGCCCTAAAAATGGACCGCCATCTCGGTCCAAAGTTCGAAATCCCAGCCGGATCAATAACTGTAATATCTCTAATCACAATCGGCCTATGGCTCCCATTCTACGACAGAATCCTCGTCCCATCTCTTCGGAAGATAACAAAACAAGAAGCCGGAATCACACTCCTTCAAAGAATCGGAATCGGATTAATATTCTCCATTCTCTCCATGGTTGTAGCTGGTTTGGTCGAGAAAGAGAGAAGGGCTTCGGCTAAGCTTAACCCTAATCGACCAATGTCGGTTTTTTGGCTTGCACCTCAGCTCATACTGATGGGTTTTTGTGAAGCTTTTAATATGTTAGGACAGATTGAGTTTTTCAACAGGCAGTTTCCCGAGCATATGAGGAGTATTGGGAATGCTCTTTTCTCTTGTTCTTTTGCCGGGGCAAGTTATGTGAGTAGCTTGCTGGTTAATGTTGTTCATCGGATCACGGCGACCCGAGACCGGCCCGATTGGTTGACCAATGATCTTAATGCTGGGAGAGTGGATTATTTTTATTATCTTCTTGCTGGGTTGGGAGTTCTTAATTTGGTGTACTTTCTCTTTGTGGCTCGTCGATATCGGTACAAGGGTAGTAGAGATGAGGGAGAGGTGGAAGGAGAGAAGGAACGATATGTTGATGTTGAGCTGAGTTCGACTAAGGCTTGAAGTTGGGATGGTGTTCATTTTGGAAAGTTCGTAGCTCTATAGTGTAAAACATAGAATAAGATAAATAAATCAGTTGTTTTAAAAATATATTATCATGTTATATATATATATATAGAAATACTCACTATAATTTTTTAAGTATAATAATTTATTTTTGCTAACTGTTACATATATTTTTCTCTAAAGCATTATAAATATTTATAAAAAATTGTTTTACAATAACAATATAAAAAATTTACCGACTTCAATAATAGATAGATAATTTCTCTATTAATTAAACCAAAATTCGTTCAGTACCACTACTACAAAATATGTAATAGAATGCGTTGTATTTAAATGAAAAACCGCCACTTTGTTCAAATTGACTTATAGTGGTGACTTTTTGTAATAAAAATTGTCATTAAAAAGTCAAGAAAAAAACAAACTTTAGGTGGTAGTTCTTTATATAAAACACCACTAAAAATAATTATTATTATCTTATTATATATATATATAAATGATTAGGGTTAGAAGAACCTCAATCCTTCACACTTGTGTGACATTTGATAGTGGAGAGGGAGAGTGAGCGACAGGGATGAGCCACCGACGAGCTCCAGCCATTGACAGCCAAACAAAGGCGAGGACAGCACACCAAGATGGACTAGCAACACCATGAATTTGGATGTGCACTCGGCTTCCAATCCATGAATCTGAGTCGTGATTGGTCGGATTTGTACTATGGTCCATCGGGTAGTCGCATGCTGGTGTGTTTCGTTGTCGAGGAGTTGATCGCAGAGCCAATTGAGGCTCCTAGGTGTGAGGTATTAATAATCTGAACAATTGCCTTTGATTTGGAGGGTTTTGGTTTGAGGTAATGTGATTGAGTTGTTTTGAATTTAGAGTTTTGTGTTGGAGTGACAGGGAATTTCAGAGAGAAATTTTTAAGTAAGAATTTCAATAGCCAATTTTGGGGCAGATCAATATTAAGGCTTTTTGTTGCAGATGAATTTGGACTCAATTTGTTGCTTTTTGCTCTGGTTGTGTTTATTATGAAGGGAATGAACTATTGATTTGTAAATTAAAAAAAAAAACAAATCTAAAAGATTTGGTGGCGGTTATATTTACGAATTGCCACTAAAAAGGTGTATTAGTGGTGGTTCGGAACTGCCACCTTATCACTGTATTTTTATTGTCCCCTGAAAAGGTGGCAGTTTGACATATGTCACTAACTCACTATAGCTTTTTAACCGCCACCCATTTCCGATTTTGTAATAGTGCACATTAGAGAACATAAATAATCATTGATAAAATAAAATAAAAAATTATAGTAATTATCTCAATTGATATAAGGGAAAATTGATCCCTACATAATATATATGTAGAGGTTATATTCTACAATTAGATTTTTGGGGCATCGATAACCTGAAAACCAAAGAAAGAGAATGAGCGGGAAAACCTTGACACCAGGGTGGTGCCGACCAAAATCACTCTAATGCCCAAATCAATACACAGTTGGAGAAAAGATAAATAAACAAACGACAATATGATAATGGATACTATAAAGGTAACAAAAACCGTTCGATGGTATGATTCTGTGCGGATTAGGCGATACAAAGGCGGAACAACTGAGGGATGTGGGCAAAGTGTGGTGGACTATTGGCGGCGTATAGAGTAAAATATAAGAGCTTTTGTATGCAACTTTCAAGTCTGAGAGTAAAGTAAGCGTTAGGGGCCTCTGGTAGTCCCCTATCATGTATTTATAGTCTTGGGACTTCCCGTTGAAGTCCAATCGTGCCCTGCATTTTTTGGCAACAACCTGGAAGTTATGGCCGTTTGGTTGAGTGGCCATTTGAAGTATAAATATCTCAACGAATATGTGAAGTCCTTGGTCAAAATGGTTGAGAGAATCTAGGAAACATGTTGGCCTCTTCTTAAGATTGCTCGGACGAAGGAAATGCAAATCCAAGCTGAATGGACAATCAAGGCAACACCTTGCGAGGATAGCCGTGGAACGTGACCTTTAGTCTATATGAAACATGTACTCCGTGCCAATCATCATTCCGAGTGGAATTTAGATGCTCTTGAATGGACCGTGTGGATCTATTCATTACTTGAGAGGGCCCAATTCAAGTGGGAAATTTGAGCCCAATAGCAAGCCATGGCGACTTTTCGTGAAGTTGGTTTTCATCCGCACAAAACCTTGGGTGAAAGTTCAAAGTTTGAGCGGGAAGAAATGATGAAGTTTTCTTTTCCCAAGGCAGGAAACTTCATTACACATGGCACTTATCGAATGGAGAAAAAGCTGAAAGGACAATTGCTTTTCAGGGAAGTGTGCCAGCCGTTGTTGATGATTGACGCGTAGCAAAAAGTTTAGAGGGATGGGTTTAAAACCCATTTTTCCTTTTTGAAACCCATTTCTGCATTTTGGAGTCTTCTTCTCAAGCGATTTTTCCCTCTGTTCCGGTGAGTTTCTAAAAATTCCAGTGACTGCTTTTTCCGATTTCGTGTGTCGTCCTTTGCTTTCAGAGGATGGTCTTTTTGTCTTATGTTAGTTTAAGTTTAATGCTTCACTTTTATTTTCGGATAGAAAGAAAAAATAATAAGAATTTAGAAAAAATTATGAGAATAATTTGGAAAGCTATTATTTTGAGCATGGATGTTCTCTAATTTTCAAATATAAAAGCCTAGTAAAGAGTGAGTTAAAGACAAAATAGATAAATGTATGTTGTTGATTTTCTAGAAAAGTAGGTTTCTTGCCCCAAAACTTGGTGAGAAAGGAACTCTAAATTGTGTTAATTTGGAAAAATGTTCTTCAGCTTTGTTCATTTGATAAATTGAAAAGCACTAAATTAAATTAATGGCGAAAACATGAAGAAAAAAAAAAAAAAAAGCCTATGTGATGTGAGTGTTTGATTTTGAAAAATCATACATGTGTTCTTACCTTTGCCTAGTTGTTCCGCACGGATTGGATATTTTCTGTATGACTTAGACTTGTAAATAGAGGATTATTCGCTTGGTTTCTGTCCGAAGGATTGGATGGATATTCCTAAAGAGGAAACATGCATGATGTCATATCAACCCCAAAGGTGGCCAACATTCCTAGACCCGCAGAGGCTCTGATTGTGAATGTTGAAGAAGATGAGCCTGATCTTCCAGAGGCGACAAGTTTGGATCGTACGATTGAAGTCCAACCAATGGCCAACACTTCTTGGCCATCTGGACCAACGAATATGCTTCCATTCGTAGTAAAAACTAGGATAGTGGAAGTAGACTTAGTCCGGGTTAGGACTCTCTTTGGCATTCCAAACGAATACCAACTTAGATTCACCAGCCCAAAAGAGCGAGCGGATTAAAGGTTCCTTGGTTGGGTATTTTTTTATGAGATAGCATTCATCTCTAGGTTTAGGTTCCCATTCCTGAAAATTAATCTGGGACTTTTTTGCTTATTTTCAAATCAGTCCAAGCCAAGTCCTTCCAAATGTTTGGAGGACACTTGTAGCGTCCCGTAAAAAAAAAAACCTCTTTTTCAAAGGCATTTCTAGCCTTTGAGCGAAGATTTTGGAAAACCCATTTTTTTTTAAAAAAAAGAAAGGAGTTTAATATAAGGTTTTTCATTTAAACATACCACGTAATCAAAATCATGAAAGTAAGCCTTTAAAATAAT
>WUAT03120901.1:0-12571 GCA_010015005.3 Ulmus americana | reverse complement strand
AAGAATTGCCTTTATGAGCTTAATGGAAGCTATTGAAAATAAAGAAGCCGTGTGGGTATGGTTGCTGAAAAATACAATACATTATTATGGCATAATCGTCTAGGTCACATGAGTCATAAGGGATTGCAATAGATGGAAATGACATCAGCTACTAGATGGAGATAGGATTGGGAATATTGAATTTGTGATCATTGTGTGTTGGGAAAGTAACATAGGTTGAGCTTCAAGATTGGTACTCATAAATCCATAGATATACTCCAATATGTGCATTCCGACTTGTGGGGTTTTGCTCAAAATACTACACAAGGAAGCAATATCTATTTTCTCTCTATAATAGATGATTACTCTAAGAAGGTGTGAGTATACTTGTTGAAAATTAAATCAGAAGCTTTTGAGAAGTTTAAGAATTGAGTAATGCTTGTTGAGAAGCAAACAGGTAAAAAGCTGAAAGCCTTGAGAATCGATAATGGCTTGGAGTTTTACAATGAGTTGTTTGATAAATATTGCAAGGAGAGAGGCATTTTGAGGCATAGAACGGGAAACACATGCCACAACAAAATGATGTGGCTAAAAGGATGAATAGAACTTTGTTAAACAAAGTTAGATGTATGCTTAGTGCCTCAAGTATGAGTAAAGGTTCTTGGGGAGAGTCAGGTGCATATTTGGTGAATAGGTCCCCTTCTACAGCCATTAAGTTGAAGATACTCGAAGAGAAGTAGAGTGGAAAGGCTTCGGTTTTAAAGCATCTTAGAGTTTTTTGTTGTTCTGCTTTTGCACATCAAAAGGAAGGAAAACAAGATCCCCCGCCAATCAAGTGTGTTTTCTTAGGTTATGGTGATGGGTTCGAGGAATATAGGCTATGGTCTTTGGAACCTAAGGGAACTAGGTTGATTATAAGCTGTGATGTGATCTTCAATGAAGATGAGTTTCCTTGTTTGATGAAGGAAGATGATAGCTCTAGTAAGAAGGTTCAAGAGAATACCAAAGTCAAAGTTGTTTTCTCACCTATTGGCAATCGAATTGAGGTGGAAACAAAACCGCTTGACTTGAGGTGGAAAATCATTCACTTTAACCTATTGTTGAGGACTCTTTTCAAGCTCAAAGAGAGGAAGAAGGAAAAGAGGTGAATCAAGATGAAATCAAGAACCAAAGACCCGATCTTCCATCACCTTAGTAGAGATAGAGTTCGAAGGGAGATAAAACCTCAAGATAGGTTTGGGTATGCAAATCTTGTAGCTTTTGAATTTTATTTTGCTCAAGGTGTTGAGAGTTATGAATTAGAAAAATTCAAGGAAGTAATGAGTTGCAAAGAAGTGAGCAAGTGGAAGAAGGCCGTAGATGAAGATATGTCTTCATTAACGAAGAATCAAACTTGGTGGTTGGTTCCTAAACTGAAAAAAACAAAAGGTTATGGATTTTATATGGATATTCAATCTCAAGGAATGTGTTATGGATGGTGAACCAGTAAAGTATAAGGCTAGGTTGGCAGCCAAGGGCTTCACTCAACGTAAAGGGATAAATTTCACCAAAGTGTTATCGCTGGTAGTAAAGTACAAGACTAGTAGGTTGGTACTAGTTTTAGTAGTGCAATTTGTTTGGGAACTAGAGCGAATGGATGTCAAGACGGCTTTTCTTGATGGTAAACTTGAGGAAGAAATTTACATGTGGCAACCGGATGGTTATGTGAAGAGTTTGGTTTGAAAATTGGAAAGGTCTCTTTATGGGTTGAAGTAATCGCTATTAGGATTTGTGCCCTAGGGTTAGATAATTTCTATGTATTACAACATTTTGATTATGTAATAAAGGAATTTTATTTCATGTTATTAAATTGTGTCTTATTTATGTTCATTTGTTGAATATATGTAAGTAAACTAGATCTCCTAAACTATGTTAAACCAAACCTTGAATTGGGCATATGAAGGGTTTATATGTGGAAAGATACAATGTCAAGGACATAATTTAAATACACGGTCTACAGTTGATGGAATAAAGCTGGACACTTCATTCATGTCAAGACTGTAATGAATCTATATCCCGTTTGGGAGATAGCTTATCTTGGTAGTCTAAGTTAAACTCTAAGATAGATAAATTAATGTAGGTCCTAGTGATGAATGTACATTGGACTGGGACCTAAAGTGAAATTGATTTAACATGTATGTTTAATATAGTCAATTTTCTTTAATAATCATACTTGTATTGCACCTTCATCCTGAAATGAATTCATGTCTTTCTGTTTGCAACTTATGTCTTTTGATATACTGAGGATGAAACCACTATGATAGTAGGTTAATATTCATGTATATTGGAGACGTGGCTTATAAATGATGGAGTGTGATTCATAGATATGAAATCTTTGGCTCTACCTTAAAAGAGTTCAGGTTATCCTTTTAAGGAATCATTCAGGTTGATGGAAAGAAAAAAAGATCTCGATCGTTTGAGTATTTGTTTTTCAAATGCTATTATGTTTTATAAACTGGGCTTATTTTTCGATATAGAATAATTGAACTTAAGATAGAATGATCAATGAGGTAAAACGAGCTAAACCTCGAGTCGATATGGATAACACATGGGGATGTTACATGAATGATTGATTGTAGAAATATTTTTTTAGATCTTTCATAATTACAGTATATAATCAAGAGTGCAACTTTACGTTTATAGTGGAGTAATTCTGAAGTTAATAATCGATAGAAAATTGACTTGAAGTTAATTTATCTATGATTATTAGAGCTTGATATTATATACGTTCATTGGGTCCCTTTACTAGCTTAAAATCCTCAAATTGAAACACTTAGAATCGTGATTCTGGGTCAATTGATAGACCAGATGGGTTGAATCGGTTGACCAGATGAATTACATTTTGTATATTAGTTCTCAGGTGATTTCTAGTCCACCGAACCGTAGTCATGCGATCGACCAGATGACGGAAATCCAGTGTACAAAATTTTGGGTTTTGGCCTGATTTTCTTATTTCTATTAAATGAATATTTTGTATTTTTAATGCATATATTTTTAATATAATTATATATTTGATTATAAATATTTTATGAGATATTTAATTCAAATATATTTGAATTTGAATTATGGATCTTGTTATGAGATATTGATAATATATTATCTTCAATATTAAATAAATTTATTTAATTAGATATTTTCCTTTATGGATATATATAATGAAATAAGAAAAACTTATTACGTATTATCTAAGAGGGTTTTTCCTAGGCACTAATATAAATATATCTATTGGGGATATTTTATATATGTGATATACGATCGACAAAAAAAGAGAGAGAAATAGGAGAGGCAAATAAAAATAATTAAGGATCACGTAGTTATTAACATCTGACTACTATGATCAAGAGTGTGGCCAGTCTTATAGAAACATCAGAGGTGTGCCCACACACACATCGGTTTGGTGGCTTGAGGATAACAAAGAAGACCTGTTGGTTGAGGCGCTTCTAGACGCGATCAAGACTACAAGAGGTAATTGATCATAGTTTAATTTATTGTATCTAGCATCATGAGTTTGGATTCTGTTTTAGTTTTAAAATTTCCCCTTTCGATGTGTGTTTTATTAATATTTTTTCAACAGAGAGAGCATACATCTCACTATTTCTTCAATGGTTCTATTTATTCTTTCTTCTACATCGTTCTACTGAGGGGTCTTTGGGACAGTCTTCTCAAGCCTGATACCCTAATTCTTACAATAACTTTCAAAAGGACCTCTTTACTCACCTCTATTATCTGCTCGACCTCTTTACTCACCTCTATTATCTGCTCGAACACACTTCAACTATCTTCATGTTTCTCTTTCAATCTGAGCATGAAAATACTTGAAATTTTCTAGTACATGGTCTTAATATTTAAAATAAAATTCCACACTTTTCTAGAATGGTCATCAATAAAGGTTGCGAAATATAAAGCACCACCAAGAGTTCTAGTTTGCATGGTACAAACATTAGTGTGAATCAAATCCATAACATTTGGCCTTCTAGTTGGAGAATGTGTATGAAATGCAAGTATATGCATCTTTCCAACTAGACAATGATCACAAGCCTTAAGAGGAGTCATACCTTGTAACCGATGTACAAATTTCTTCCTAGCAAGAGTTTAGAGTCTCTTCTCACTGATGTGGCTAAGTATCTTGTGCCAAACATCGACATTCACATCTTTCTGAATTGTATTAACCTCTCCTTTGCGAAGTGTAGCTTGCATGACATAGAGAGGGTTCAACTTCTTTCCCTTGGTAACCACTAGAGAGCTTTTAGTGAGCTTCAATTTACCTTCACCAAATTGATTACAATAGCCCTCATCATCAAGCTTACATGAAGAAACTACGTTGAGACGAAAATCTGGAATATACCTGACATTATTGAGAACTAACTTGATGCCAATGTTAGTTTCTAAGCAGATATCACGGATACCTAAAATCCAGTATGCACCGTTGTTACCAATTCTAGCATTTCCAAAGTCACTACAAGTATAAGATGTGAAGAACTCACCATGGGAGGTCACATGGTATGAGGCACCCAAATGAATCACCCAATCACAATCTTGGAAAACCAGATTAACACAACCATCATCGTAGATAATAACGGCATCACCATCATTAGTGATTACATTTGTCTCCTTTTCATTCTTATTGGCTTTTCCTTGTTCTATTTTCTATATTCTGCACTCTCTTTTCATATGCCCTGGTTTGTTACAGTGAAAGCATGTGATGTTTCTTCTCGATCTAGATTTGGATCTTCCCTAGATCCATTTCTTTTAAAGTTTTCACAAGGATTCTTACTTTGGCTTCTTCCTCGTCTTTCTTCTTTTTCTGTCATTAGCACTTTAGAAGAAGATTCAACAATTTCCTTTCTTCTAGCATCTTCATTGAACAAACTATCTTTAGCCAAGTCCATGGTTAGCTTCCCATCTAGCGCCGAATTGCTAACTGTAACAATTAATGTTTCCCAACTCTCAGGCAAAGGGCTAATAAGTCAAGATGCTTGGATATCATCATCAAGATTCATCTTCATAGCAACCAGCTTGTTCACAATACTCTGAAACTGACTTGTATGCTCAACCATACGACACCCATCTTTATATTTCATATTCACAAGTCTTCTAATCAAAGCAGTCTTATTTCTTGCGGTCTTCTTCTCAAAGAGGTTTTCTAGCTTTTTCCAAACAACACTAGCTTTAGATTCAACACAAATATCTGTAAAGACATTTAGATCAACCCACTATCTAATGTGACCAACAGTTTTTCTATGCATAACTTCTCAATCACCTTCAGACATATCAGCTCGTTTCACACTACCCAGTTTAATTAGCTTATACAAATCTTTGCAATAAAGCTAATCTTCCATCATGCACTTCCAAGTGGAATAATTGGTTGAATTTAATTTGACCATACCATCAGTCCCTTCCATTTTTAACATCCAACAAAATAAATTTCAAACAACCATAAGAACACCAAGATTTTTAGCATGAAAACCCCTAAATGTGAAGGGGAAAATGACAAGGTGACAGTAAACCACCACATACAAATCTTCCACTATACACAATAATATTTTACACCAAGTTCTTCTCTAGATCAATCTAGAGGCTCACAAGATTACAATAAACATCAAGAATACAACATCTTGGATAAAAAAATATCAATAAACATCATTTATATCAAGATGGATCTCTATATCAACAAGAGAAATATCTAGATCTCACCAAAGTGGATGTCTCAAGAGTAGATGATAGAGAAGCTATTCCTAAAATTGAAACCCATAAAGTTGTAGAGCTCTTTTCAAGTTATGAGTATCTTACTTTAAATTAAATTGTGAATATTTTACTTTAAGTACAATAATGTGTGATTATTGGTTTGAATATTTTACATAAGTTTGTTAAATATTTATCACTTTTTATAGTGTTTGCAAGTAAAGTTCAGATACCATTCAGAAAGAAGGCTTGGGTAAAGTTTGATTCAAAACCAAAAGAGAGAAGATGAAAAAGGACAAGAACAATACCTTGGTTGGTTGCGTAAGGAAGCCTTGTGCACAGATCCGATCTCTCGGAGTAGGAGGAACAAATTCGGTGTCGCTGTCTGGATCGGAGTCTTCCATAGAAGAGATCCAATTGAATGAACTCGGGATGAATTTTGGATCCATGAGCAATTCCGATCTTAAAGACTATTTTTATGGTGAGGAAGCATGGGGCAAGGATGAGAACAAAGGGGTTAAATAAAGGGGGTTTTAACTTGGAAGCCACTCCTTGTGGTAACTTGATCGGCACACAAGGGACAATTATTAACCCGAACATGGCTTCCCGAGGAAGCCTAGTTTTTTGTTCCATTTTTCCCAAGCTTTCCCTTTATGAGCCACATCCAAATGTACTAAGGGTAGTGGACAGGAGATTGCCAGGATATAGCTCAAGATCATAACCCCAAATATAAAAGAATGGTTAAAAGTATTATGTTCATTTATTTAAATTGGTTGTTCATTTATATAAATTTGTTTGAACTTATTTAAATAGATTTTTCAGTTACTAAATAATTTAAATTTTAGTAAAGGCATGATTTTTAATATTAATAGACAAAACAATTATTTATATATCTTATAGGTTGACTAATTCCTGAATAAGATTTTTTGTTTATAAAATCTATGTCTAATGAATGTTGCAAGTTTTTTAAAAATAGGAACAGGATTATTGAATCCGAAGCAAACAAATGAACTAAGAGGAGGAAGAAAGGACCCAAATAAACCCCATAAGGTCATCTGAATGAAGCTCAAATTCGGTTTTAAAGCTGGCAAGTTCATTCACTTCCCAAAGCCAATAGATTTGAGGAGGAGTTGTAATATCCGGATTTGGCTGAACATAAAACAGTACAAATCCAGTGATGTCGTGTTGGTTTGACAAAGAAAACTCAAGAGAAGAGCTAGGAGTGATTGGGCCGAATGAGCGATTAGTTCGCCGAGTACCCTGTCCGAATAGGTTTGTCCAGATATATGCAAATCTTCCACTGCCTCAACTCATAAATCGGATTTGAGGGTGCATTTATTAAAGATTGGATGTGTCATTTAATGCTAATTAGAACATATATTTGCAAGCTATTAATTGTAATATTCTTATTATATTGCTCAACCCATTTGCCTATAAAAGGGAGAGCATTCAATGTAAATTTTTATGTTCATTTAATCATTTCAACCACCAAAGTACCTTTTATCTCTAGAAATTCTCTCTTGTTCTAATCACCAAGCTTTCAAGCATTTATAAAAACTTCGAGTATGTTCTTTGTAATTATTCAAGCATTTATTACTATAAACCAACCCACAAAGAAATCCATTTATTGTGCTTTTAATCAACAAATCATTCATTTTGAGATTCTGTATTGTTAAATCGGAAACGGACTTAACAGATGATGTGGTTGCTTAGCCAAATGATGGCAAGGCCTTTCCAAGTTGAGGGTCAAGGTTGTTCAGCCTACTTAGTGACCACTTCTTTGATTTGATGTTGGGGAGCTCAACATGGTTGTTCGGACAGCTTAGGGTGGCTTGGCTAGATAGCCCCCTTGCCAAGAAGCCCTTTGGCCAGACAACAACCTAACAACTGGACTTCTTTGGTCCTTCGTTTGTTTACCTAACCAACCACAAATTACTCTTGTATTTAGTCTCTTAGGCCATCATTAAACTCCTTAACTTATGTGTTATGTACACACATGCACACAAATTTGATCATATAATTATGGGGGTTATAAATATACATACATCTATACAATTCAAATTCCTTAAATAACACTTTCATCATTTATAATTTCTATCCTTTCAACCGACCTCTTCATCGATCATAAAATGTAATCCATCTCACATTCTTCGTGGTTTTCCCTCATATGATATCGTTACGGATAAAATATCCTAAGACTTTCATCGATGTACATTGTGCAATATTTACAATTGTACTAGGATATTTTAAGATTTCAGAATTATCTTTTGTGATTTTAAATAGTAATAAATGCATACAAACATTTGGCCACAT
The DNA here is from genome assembly GCA_010015005.3 of Ulmus americana. Lineage (NCBI taxonomy): Eukaryota > Viridiplantae > Streptophyta > Magnoliopsida > Rosales > Ulmaceae > Ulmus > Ulmus americana. Next base: position 4,558 of record WUAT03120901.1, on the reverse strand, counting down.
CAAACTTATTTATAGAAACTTGTCTTCTGTTTTGTGAAGAGGGCCTTGCTTCTATGTTTCTCATTTGAAAAATTGTATTTATAGGGCATCTCTTTTCTTCAATTAATTAATTAATATTTCGTAGTTTAATTTGTACGTGGAATCTTGGACAAGGTAAATTCTGTATCCAAGTAACTTCCTTGAGTTGTTGCTATTAAGAGATAAGTTCAATCATTTCTAAAACAAAAAATAAATAAATAAATAAAAATATAAACCCTTTACCATAAATAAAATAAAATAAAATAAAAGAAAAAAAGGAAAAAGACTTCCAATTCCTTTGTTTACAACAAAAATAGACTTTCAATTTCTTTGTTTACCAAATAAAAATTAAATAAAATAAGACTTCCATTTTCTTTGTTTACATAAAGAAGACTTCCAATTTCTTTGTTTACCGTAAAAATAATTAAGGAAAAGACTTCCAATTTATTATAATTGGAGGTCTTAAAATATTCTCATATTAAATTGCCTTATAATTATGGATATATATTACGGAAGAGTTGTACCATTTTCTAGGTTTATGTCATTTTGTTTTATTTCCTAGAAGAAATAAAATAAAATAAAAAAGACCTCCAACCATACATGTACTGTCCTATATGCTTATTGCCTAGTATATTTTGATTTTTGACTTACCAAATACGCGTACAAAGTTGACATTTTCATTTTTCATTTCTTTGCATAAATACCTACATTATTTGTCATTTTTAAAGTTGATTTTAAATTTGATAATAAATTAATCTTATTTTAATTCTTATATATAAGTATAGGTTATCGTCCTTCCCCTTTCGTTAACTAAAAGATAAATGCAAATGGAGAACATAATACTAGCAGATTATATGATAACCCACATGCACCGCATTGACTTCTAATTTCTTTTAATTTGGAGGTCTTAAAATATTCTCTAAATGGCCTTAGAAATATTCGATTATATATTCGGAAATATATACGAAGAGTACGTAGTACCATTTTCACATGTTCATTTCACGTTGTTTTAATTTTACAATAGAAATACAAATAGAAAAATAAATTTGTAACCACACAGCATTGTCCTATTTCAAGGAATACGACAAGACGTTTGCATAATTTTCCAAATCTAAATAATACTCTTAACGGAAAGAATTGTTTTTAACCCCCTTAAAAATAAAAGCATATTTCAGTTAAAAATAAAAAAAATAAAAAAACATTTTGGTACTCTCTAATTTGATAAAATTTCAAAAATACCTTGCGTTTAAAATAAAATAAAAACTAAAAGTAAGTATCTAATTTACATCAATTACGTTCATATACCCTTCCCTTCATATTTTTTTTAAAAATAATAAGATTATCCTTGAAACATATTTTGGGTAAGGGATTATTACATTTTAGTACCCTCTAGTTTGAAAAAGTTTCAAAAAGTACCCCCATTTTGAGAAATACAAAAAAAGAGTCTCTAATTTGCAATAATTACACGCGCATATCCCAAAAAAATCAAATGGTATCAATTTCCCCAACACCCATACCGAAATAGTGAAATCCAAATGCAAATGGGTTTAGAATCTTACCAAAAAATGCAAATGCCTACAACCAGAGTTTGGTCGGGATCTTCTCCTCACGTGAACGGGATTTTTTGCTGCAGTGGAACAAAAACCACGAGAAGCTTCCATGTGAATTGTCCACCACGCGACAGATGGAGCGTCTGACGAACCCACCACATATTAATGGACTAGTGAAAGAACGGAGGAGGTGACGATTAGCGCGATGAAGAGCAGCAGCGATGGTGATGGATCAAATGGGTGAGAGGGATTAGGGTTTGAATGGGATTTGGGAACTTTGGGAATTTTGGGATTCTGAAAATGAAGAGCGGGATTCTATTCAATTCTCAAATTATGGCTCAAATAGAGAACTATGCCTCCAAAACCGGCCAAGCCCATCAAAAAAAAAAAATTTCAAACGGGCTTAATTCAGCCCATATAAGTTTAAATTTTTTTAATACAACTTTTTAATTAATTATATAAAAAAAAATTAATTAATTATTACTAAGATTAAAATGAGATCAAAAAATAAAATTCTAAAAATTAAAAATTACTAAATAGTAATTATTATTAGCAATATTGTTATTAATTGCATAATTTTTAATAAAAATTATTAATAATTAGTATTATTAACGACATAACTTTTTCAATTCGTTATGACTACAATCTAAAATGGGATAAAAAAAATTAGAAAATTAATAAATTAATAATTATTATTACCAATAGTAATAAAATATAATTATTTAATTAACTATTATTATTAATTAGTATAATTAATTAATTAATTGGTGTGTTATGATCATGATCGACAGTCAAGATCCACAATTGGTATCCTATGATCAAGATCGACAATAGAGGTGTTATGATCAAAATTAACAGTCAACATCGACAATAAAGGTGTTATGATGAGAATCAACGAGCATAATCGACAATAGAGGTGTTATTTTTAAGTACTTAATCCAGACTTAGTAACGTAATTATTATTAATAAGTTAATTTAATTATTAGTCCAAACTTAGCTCATTAATGTTTGAAAATTGACTCGGAATGAGTCATAAATGTGAAATTTTAACAAAAATACGAGTCGTGCGGATTCCTCTAATATTTCTAACGCATCCTCAAACATGTCATTCTGACATCAATAGCTCAAGATATCGCAGAAAAACATCAAAAAATGACATTCGAAAATCGGTCGGATCCACGAACTTTGGAGATTGACTCAAAATGAGCCACAAATGTGATATTTTAGCATAAATATGAGTCGAGCACTTTCCACTAAGGTTTCCAAAGTTTCCTAAAACATGTCGTTCCGATATCAGTTGCTCGAGATATCGCGAAAAAAACCAAAAAACAACTTGCGGCGATCTATTCGATCCACTAACTTCAAAAATTGACTCGGAATGAGACGCAATCATGACAAGTTAATAGAAATAAGATTCATACGGTTTCTTCTAACATTTCCAACGAATCCTAAAAAATGTTGTTTCGACATCGGCAGCTCAAGATATTGCGAAAAAACACCAAAGAACGACTTGCAGCGATCGATCCAATCTACTAACTTTGAAAATTGACTCGGAATGAGACATAATCGTGACAAGTTAGTAAAAATAAGATTCGTTGGATTTCTTCTAAAGTTTCCAACGACTCCTAAAACACTTTGTTCTGACATCGGTAGCTCAAGATATCACGAAAAAACACCAAAGAACAACTTGCGGCGATCATTCTGATCCACTAACTTCAAAAATTGACTCGGAAAGAGCCGCAATCTTGACAAGTAGGTAGAAATAAAATTTGTGATATTTTCTCTAACGTTTCCAAAGATTTCTAAAACACATCATTCCGACATCGGTAACTCGAGATATTGCAAAAAACCATCAAATAACGACTTGTTGCGATCAATTAGATCCACTAACTTCAAAAATTGACTCGGAATGAGACGCAATCATGACAAGTTAGTAAATATAAGATTCTTGTGGTTTCTTATAATGTTTCCAACGACTCTTAAAAAATTTCGTTCCTAAAAATGTCATTTCGACATCGGCAGCCCAAGATATCGCGGAAAAACACCAAAGGACATCTTACGGCTATCGATCCGATCCACTAACTTCGAAAACTGACTCGGAATAAGCCTCAATCCTGACACGGTAATAGAAATAAGATTCATGAGATTTCTTCTAACATTTCTAATGACTTATAAAACATGTCGTTCCGACATCGGTAGCTCGAGATATAGCGAAAAAACACCCAATAACGACTTGTGGCAATCGGTCCGATCCACTAACTTCAAATATTGAATCGGAAAGAGCCGCAATCATGACATATTAGTAGAAATAAGATTCATGGAATTTCCTCTAACTTTTCCAACGACTCCTAAAACACGTCATTCTGACATTGGTAGCTCGAGATATCCCGAAAAAACACCCAAGAACGACTTGCGGCAATCGGTCCGATCCACTAACTTTGAAAATTGACTCGGAAAGAGCCGCAATCATGACACGTTAGTCGAAATTAGATTTGTGGGATTTCCTCTAACATATCCAACTACTCCTAAATCACTTCGTTCTGACATCGGTAGCTCAAGATATCGCAAAAAAACACCAAAGAGCGATTTGCGACGATCGGTCTGATCCACTAACTTCAAAAATTGACTCGGAAAGAGCCGCAATCCAAACACGTTAGTAGCAATAAGATTCGTGGGATTTCCTCTAACATTTTCAAAGACTCCTAAAACACGTCGTTCCGACATCGGTAGCTCGAGATATCACAAAAAACCATCAAATAACGACTTGCAGCGATCGATTTGATCCACTAACTTCGAAAATTGACTCGGAATGAAACGCAATCATGACAAGTTAGTAATAATAATATTCATACGATTTCTTCTAACATTTCCAACGACTCCTAAAAAATTTTGTTTCGACATCGACAGCTTAAGATATCACGGAAAAACACCAAAGGACGTCTTGCGGCGATTGATCCGATCCACCAACTTTGAAAATTGATTCGGGGTGA